>JAZHYW010062024.1:0-85575 GCA_037355805.1 Ixodes ricinus
ACAATGCCGAGTTGGCGTTGCCTTCGATTTCATAGAGGCATGGCTGCTGCTGAGCGGAGGCACAACAGCTAGCGCTGTCTGCTAGCAATTCCAAGGGATTATTTTCAGTCGCCGTCATTAGCTGGACGGTAGGTGGGGTTGTACAGCTTTCGCCGTCTCTCTCAGCTATAATTGAGAGGATGCACCTACCATTCTTTCTCTTTAGGCACAAGATGTACGCGTTGCAATGACGTGCTTACAAGCACTGGACTGGCCAATTACTTTTCAACAGTTGGGTACCAATGTCGCCATGTTCCTGACACTTACACTAAGCGCCTCCTATCATAAACAGCTAACGACTAATTTTTGTGGTTTGTTTGCACCATAACGCGGCGTTTATGAAATGGAAAGCGGTTTGCAAAACGTTTTTGGAGACATTAAAATTGCTTCTGTTTTCTTAATAAGAATTACTGGAAAAGTAACGTGAAACTAATATAGCAACGTGACGAGTAATGTAATCCGTTACTTTTCAACCAGGAAAGTAATGCATATGAGCAATCCATTGCAATGTGACACTCGGCAAGTGCAACGCAATCCACCTACATGTTTCTAAGTAACGGGCAACAAGTCGAACTCCAGTGTATTTGCACGCAAACGCCACCTGAGCAAGAAGCCCCTTGTTGTGGCGGTGTAATTTTGGAAGACAAAGCAGGCTGCGTTTTATTTCAACCTCCTCAATCGCATGAACGTGATGATAGAGCCTGGAGGTCGCAGTATGGCCGTGTCCCCCAGAGACGACATTTGAATGTAGCCTATAGGTTGGACCCGGCATTGCGTGACCACTCGATTTGGGCTCATGATAATCAATAGCTCGACAGACATTCGGGTAGTGGCACGTGTACTTTCCCATGTCCAGTCGCTGCATGACGACAATAGCCGAATTATAACGATGTCCAGGACTTAGCGCGTGTCAGCGTGCTTTGCCAACCCTAGCGCGTCGCTATGATCGACATTGACGGCATATAGAGCCACTAAATGAACTGCTTAGTGTATCGGCACTCTGTTCTTCGGTGCTGTGTGGGCGCTATGATCTTGATGCTTGTGCAGAGCACACGCAAATTCCGATCATCAGGATTAAAAAATCCGACTTCCTCAGCATTAGATTCAGGAGTTTGGGAACCTATGTAATATATGCTTTGCTTTATCGCGAACCGTTCAAATCATTTGTGGAGGACGAAGAATCGTTTCTGTTATTTCAAATAAAGCTTCAGATAACTGGCTACCATGATCTTAAGCCACAGGATGGGTAAGTGTCATTATCTGAAGCGTAGCTTATTTAGTGAGTACTATCGTGCATATAATAGGATCAGATCACGTGGCGCTTGCTCTGGCTGCAAGATTAAAGGGGTGAACGCTCTCATTTTTCTTTGATTTCTTTTTATGACCCACTTATGTACGTGTGGTGAAAAACGAAGGCGCGTTTTATACGTCATTAACGTCAGGGATTTGTTCTGAGCGCTATTTGCACAAAGTACAAAATCTTCACATCGCCCATTCAAGGCCATTCCGCGTTGCATATTTTGCCAGTTGTAAAATATGACCTTAAAGGGATTTCCCGGTGATATCCGGAAGTCACTAAGTTTTTGCGCGGGTCACAAAGTAGACGGCCTAAATATAGTTGTATGTATTATTTGTATGATTAAAAGAGGCCCCGATATTAATTAACTCAATTATGAACATCAATACCAAACTTCACGCCAAATGTCGGCAGTGACGCATGGCTGGTAGTGTCGTGACGGCACATCAGGCGTAGTAATGTCAGAGTAGCGGCGTTGCCTTATTCCCAGTTTTGATCAACATGGTTGATGGCGCCTACAAAGATTATCGTCGAAGAATTGAGCTTCTTTCAATACCGTATATGTTGTCTTTCTAGAACGAAGTTACTCTACTGGGAATGCAGTCAAAAGCTGAGGCGGCTTCTCTCTGCCTGATGCTTACGTCAGAGATTCCGCTGTTGCCAGCAAAACGCGCTGTGCCTTTTGCAGGCGTAATCTGAGCAGTTGGGTTCTGTTTAAAATTGACTTCCTTGTGGGGCGGAGGACTAAACATTTGATATTCTGCGGATAATATTCCTAACAGTAATGACAGTGTAATCCAATTGTTTTCTGAAGGACAACATTTCACCGGACAATCCCTTTTAAGTTCAAACATCTTTCTTCAAAGGCTGGGCGGGGCCTGTTCATTGGTTTTGTACGTTCTTCTGCACTTAGATATATTGAGTTCATATATTTCAAGATTCTGCAGGGGACTATGAATAATATTTACTCGTTTCCATTCACTTTCTTTGTTCTTCATATGATATTTTTAATGTGTTGAAGTCATCCTTTGGTTATATTTGGTTCTTTAATTGTTTTATTATAATTTTTTCGAGGGTGTTAAACTAGGAAAGGCCCTGCAGGTCCCGCATGCTTGCTTCTACATTTAAACGGCGGGAATATTCACGCTTAATTCTTTCATATATAAAACTTATCTCTATTCTAATCCTGATTGTTTACCATTATCTTTATCTCAACACAATCGTACGATCCCTTCTGAGATTTTCCGAAGGAACGGCCTTGGATTACAATAACTATCTTTGGAGTTATGTCATGTCAGTGTAAACCATCTTTTTACAAATATTATTTATTTTTGCAAGCAAGGTTTCCACGTACAGTGGTCGTTTTAAGTTTTCTACGCAAATCTATTTGTTTTACTTTAAGAATGTACAGCCCAAAACATGTGTTGCTGATTTGTAGTCTGATTTTCCACTATTTTAGGTCATTAAAACATGATTATGGTTTATA
This sequence comes from Ixodes ricinus, assembly GCA_037355805.1. Lineage (NCBI taxonomy): Eukaryota > Metazoa > Arthropoda > Arachnida > Ixodida > Ixodidae > Ixodes > Ixodes ricinus. Next base: position 2,823 of record JAZHYW010062024.1, read on the forward strand.
CATAATTTTCGCAGTTTCTTTCATTACCACCTCCTGCTCTCATGATTGTGCTCGTGGTTCCGGTTAAGCTAAATAAATAAATACAATGGTTTTTTTCTCGTCTCGTTTTTAACCAGCCAAGTGTAGCTAACGCCAGCAGCAGGCGTTTGCTCTAGCGTACCACGGAAATTCTTAATGACGCGAGGCCGTTAATTACTTTTTCAGCACGTTATTTTTACCCGGCGTAATCAGGAACGATGGCTGTGCCTGCAAAACCTCGTCGGCGTCATAAACACTGGTTTACGTTGCTCCCCAAGGCTGGCCGCGTGTCACAATCCAGAGGGGTACGGAATATCCGAACAGAAGTCGAGGAAATATGGCCAAATTAAGCAAGGAGCAAGGCGACTTGTTAAAAAAGTTGTAAACTCTAATGGTACGTATTTTTCTTTCGGCGACCAATTCTGCAACTAATATTTCTGCCTAGTGGTTCCACTTACTTTGCTTGTTTGAATTATCTCATAACTGTCGTCCAATATCGCGTTCAGAAGTACTTTTTTTTTTACACAGCTTGAGGCATCAGTTAGTTGCTATCTTTCCTATTTAGTATGAATTCCGGAAGAACTTATTCGCCCCTGAATTTATAAGAGAGCATTTATATCCATACATTTTTGTACTTTGTAAAGTTTATCCAAGTGCAGTGTTTAACAAGAAACTGGACATGCACTTTTCTTTTAATGTTACCTTCTTCACGCTTAGGCGTCAAAGCCGGTGACTGCACAGTAGAAAAATGAGAAATTTATCGTACAAGACGGCTTTTCTGGTGCAGATTTGTTGAGAAACCCATATTTAAAGTATTATTTAAAAGCTAGGCTTCCGGAAAAACAAAATTTAAAAGCGCAGATCTTTTCAACCTTAACCTCACAATAAACAGTATTATACTATACACGTATATATTGCAATAATAAATGCAGAGCGTACTTCTTCGTTGTAACCTTTTATTGATGAAGAGAAACAGAAAGAAGCAATGTAACTGAACGAAGTACATAACGTAGAAAAAGACAGCTGTTGAATGGATTTGCCAAAATAGCTTAAGAAAAATAACATGAACAAAACTAAAGCCGTCTTATCTTCAGGTAAAATAAAACCGTCAGTGTTAAATCAACGAATAACGCTAAACTGACCTCCCATTGCAGTTGTTTCTGGCTCTAAGGCGCTAGGGGTTGTTTTTTCAAGAAACTTTGATCGTGGGACTAATATATGCGGATTCCGTAGCCACTCATGCTGTCCCAAAATAGTCGGACTTGTTTATCGTAATTCTGCGGCGGTTATCCTGCCATCGAAATAGCGTGATCTTAATTTGTAATAGTTTGTTTTCTATCTAGGCTTTAACTCATTGCTCACTTAGCGTCTCGGGTATCCACAACTCAAGCAAATCCGCATAAAATACATGTCTTACAAAAACGGTTCCTAAGAGTTAAAGCTGAAAATATTCCGTTTTACTTTCATCACACATGAGTTGCTCGCAAAATAGTAATCGTATTACAATCCATAAGTCGTAACGATTATCAGTATATTCTAAAGCTTTTTAAGAAAGAGGTAAAGACTAAATCACTCGTTTTTAAAGGATTAGCTTTAATTTGCAGGTGCAGTAATTACTTCTGCCTGCTACAACGCGGCATAGTAGGAGTTCGGAATGTTAAAGGCACTCATATAGAACAATCTCATGGACAAGATAAGTTGAAACACAACTGCCAAGGTTACTAAACAGATTAGGCTGCTGATAACGTCGATGTTTTTAGATATAACATTTAAAACTAGTAAAGCAGTGCGTTGCTGTTTCAGCCCGTGGTTCCGTGGTTGCGATGGTAATTAGGACTGCGTAAGCATTGGTGGCCTTTATTTTCTTCATCTTAGTTTTGCTTTTTCTGTTGATGCTGTTATCTGTGTGGTATGTTGATTGTTTTCTTCTTAGTGCTGCATAAATGCTAACAGTGGGGGTCAGGGTTATTGTCATTGGAGTCTTAGACCGCTGTCTCCGTTAGCTCCAGCATCATGCACGATGCACCTCTGGATGCAAACAAAAATACCACAACAACAACATACAACAAACTCACATACACGGGGATGCTTTACCACTCAGCACCGAGAGATCTCGAAGTCGTCATGTACTTCTTTTTACATTTTTTTTGCATCACGCGATTCTTTGCTTTGTTGTACAAAAACGTAGAATAATCGTTTTTTCTCGTCGGTTTTGTGTAGGCACCGCAGTATTTTCAGATGTCATTATCCAGTGCCGATTGCAGGGCTGGGCTCACAACCTCCATAATCTGGTCGGCAATGGCAATGGGATCACGCACTGCGGCGGCGCCTCTAATATCAAGGGCTCTGGCCCTTTGGTAATGTTCTATTTCTTCCAACCCTAGCTAGTTAGTTTGCGGTTGTTAGTTTCTAAATCTGCTGTTGTTGTTGTTGTTTTACATCAAAGCCTGTATTTCCTCCTGTAGTTATTTAATGCCGTCAGCAGAAATTTTGAGATCGTCCCGAAAAATTGGGTTGTAGTGCTTGCTATATAGCAGGCCTAGAACTTGGCCTGCCTCAACGGGCGACGAGTCTTCCAGCTGTAGATGAGCAATTTAAATCCAGTAGCAGCACAACCGCTAGCCAGTCGGGTTCAACGTCGCACCACGCAGTAGTGATAATACACGACCGCACGCCACGGTACGAGATGCTCATCCAGATCGAAACGGGCAGGGGGTGGGGGCCTGGAGCCCTAGATCCCCGAGTTTGCTGACAGCGCGAGCTTTCGCTCCACGTGCTCCGAGCGGGTGCGCAAGCAGACCACTGGCCACCGATCCCCCCCAGATCGTCCCAGGAACTGCTGCAATGTAGTTTACGCTTTCCTTTAGTCCTCTTATTTCGGTTATATCCCGTCGTAAGTCTTCAAGAGCTATGGTGAAAGCTTTTACATATTTAGCCATCTCAAGACGCGGAACAAAACCGAACGGTCAAACAGTCAGCTGTACCACTTCAGATTACAAAATTTGCTGTGTTCGGCAGCAGTGCATTCTGAAAAAAGGGTTTTTAGAAAAATTTGTAACTGACTTTCATCAAATTCTCACCTGCAAACGGAGGCAGTTGTGATTAGACGTGTGTTCTGTTCTGCACCGCTGCCGAACTGATGGAAAATCGGCCGGCACTTTGTTTTAAGGCTTGTCGGTGTCGTATGGTGGCGCTGGCGGTCTCCCGACCTTGAGGGCAACGGGTGGCGATGAGATGCGGAGTCAGCAAGGGATCAATCAATCCTTTATTTTACATCAGAAACTGATGTAGGCTGCAGCGGCGAAAAGTCAGAAGTTTGACTTGACAAGGCCTCTGCAGCCTTGCAATTGGCACACGGCGACATACTACATATTAAGTGTTAGTATTTGCAGTTTTCAGGCTTTTAACATTAAGCAAAGAAAGATAAAAAAGAACAGCATCAGTTAATCACACTATCAAAGATAGCAAATAAATATTATATATTAGGCACTGACGACATATTTAGGTACGTACGTGACAGGACTGTAAAGATAATACAGTCATGTCTCGTTAATATGGATACCCCGCTATATGGACACCACTTTCGGAAACGAACTGGGGAAATACATGCATTTTCGTCTCGTTACTATGTACAACTCGCATTATGGACGATTTTTTTACGGTAACGGAGGTGTTCATATTAACGATAGATCACTCTAATCGTATTACCTCAAGGATAACAGATATATACAGAACACACGACCCCACAATACAAGCGAAATTTTACTGCAGAGAAAAAAATTATAATTGTACTGAGATCCAGTCTCTCGATATTTGACTCGAAAGTGGCGCAGCACTTGGTATTGATGGCCGAGAATTTCTGCAAACGGAGGCGGTTGTGATTAGACGTGTGTTCGTCCGGCACCGCTGGCGAACTCGATACTTATCTATCGGCCTCAAGTGCTACAGTTAAGAGGGTCTACTACGGGCACGTTTTTATTTACTTTTTTCCTACGTGATCACTCTCCCCGTTCCGTAGTCCAGCAGTTGCCAAATTCATCTATGCTACGAACGCGAAACAAATTAAAAGTAAAGAGCACGAATTCTTGGCTTTGGAAGGTGGTTCCACCAGTCGACCCAGCACGACCAATCGGCACTCTCAGCACTTCACCTCGCGCCCTGGCCTTCCCCATGGGGAAGGCCAGGGGCGCTCGACTACCCTGTTTTCCCTAACTATGCGACTACGCCCTGTTTTCCCTAACTGAAGCATGCATGCTTCAAGTTAGGGAAGACAGGGCGTAGTCGTGACCACCAACAAAACGAACGGCACCTAGTGGAAAACAACTGAACTGACATGACTCGTTTGACATGACTGACATGACTGACTCGTTTGACGCGGCTGACATGAACTGACATGACTGGCTGCTCGTTCTACTCGTTTCTTGTGGCTTTCCTGGTTTCATGTTGTCGGCGCGAGGATAGTGGCTCTCAACGCAATGATGCTTCGCTGACCCCTTCTGGATCGGCGGGGATGATGGAGGACACCGTTCGTGGTGAAGTAAAGGGGACATGTATGGATTAACTATGATGATGATTTAATAAGTGGAAATAACTAAGGGCTAGTGTGAAGTTGACTTCTCTCATTGACATACGCACCAGAAAACTCACCCGGAAATTTAAACATTCCTGCTGAGTCTGAAAAATACAACTTTTATTGCCGGGCTTGACTGATGAGGCACGATTTCGCGGACCCCCATTTGAGAACCACGTTTCTTTGTGTTTGAGTACAAACAAGTAACATGATGAGGTGTTTTGGACTGTGGTCTGCAAACTACCAAATAAGCGAAACAGCCATTCCGACTAAAGATAAAAAAGTCCATTGACCCGGGAATTCCGGCACAGTGGCCATTGTTCCCCGCAACACACAGAAACACAAACACACACACACACACGGGACTTCCTGCTTCGTTCCGACAACCTTTACCGACTGGTCCACAGCCGCCGCGTCAGTTACGCGGAGTTTGAAGCCATCTGCGGAAAGTAATGTCGTTATCAGTTTCTCTGAAAAGAGCGAAAGCCGACCGTGCATATACTCCTAACGAGCGTGTTGGTAAAGTATACTAGATAACAGAAAGAATAAAACATAGACAATACGAAAGAATGTACTAGTCTGCGTTTCGTTCTCTCTATGTTTTATTATTTCTGTTATCTAGCCGACCGGGCGTTTGTCGAAAGTCGATCACGCGATAATCACCAGCTGCTAACGACGGCAGTGACGTGCGGCTTATCGAACGAGCCTCCAACTTTCGTTGTGAGCTTTCTTTTTTCTTCCTCGGTTTTCCCTATTGTTTCTCAATATTACGGCGGTTAATTCGATAAGTGGACTGATGAGGATTCCGACTGCGCAACTGCTGGCATTGCATGTCGCATCAGTGTGCCTAAATCTGAGAGCGTTTCCGACTGCTCGATAAAGGTCACGTGGTTTAAGGGCTGCGATTGCAATACGAGCTGCGGGGTGGAGTCGAAAGGCGTCTATCGTCTGCAAGTGTGTCCGCCGTTGCTTCGCCTAACTCCGTCACTGCAACCCTGCTATCCTTCCCACCCCTTGACAACCCGTGCGTGCGCAATAGACCATTTGCTATATCCCCCAAGTGCCCCGGCCCGCGCTAAAAGAATCATGGGAACGGTGTGCCTTCAGCTCCTTAGTGATCGGTAATTTCAACCCTATTCTTGGTTACACAGATTTTGAGCGTAATTCGGAGTCACCCTGAACAAGCGCCCATATAGCCAATGACCTGTCATGTCGCTTTTAAAATTTCTCCTCAATGTCAGCGTTTTCGATACTGCGCATGCTGTCCACCCTTCAACCTGGATAAACTGCAGAAATCTCTTACCTTATTATCATGCTGATATTAAGTTAGAAACGCTAAAAATGCTATAAACAGCCCCGCAAACTCTGAGCTAAATCCTGGTTTTTGTTTTTGTGAATTCTTGGCTTTTTAAGCAGTTCCTGCTCAAACAACAATCACGAGAATGATAATATTGTAAGAGATTTCTGCAGCTCAGCCAGGTTGAAAGGTGGATCGCATGCGCAGTATAAAAAATGCTGACGTTGACGACCAATTTTAAAAGTGATATGACAGGTCCTTGGGGTATATCAGGCGCTTGTTCAGGGTGACCTCGAATTACGCTCAAAAACTGTGTAACCATGGAGCAGGTCAAGACTTAGTGATCACTAGGGAGCTGAAGGAACACCGTTCATGATTCCTGAGTGCGGGCCGGGGCGCTTGGGAATACCACAAATGGTTTATTGCGATCAATCTGCTCGGGACTCTGTTCACACACCTTGCAACCGAAGGACGGAGAGAGACAAGACCGGTTTTTAAGCCTCTTGCGAAGGCGGAGGACCAGATGCTGCGGAGGACCGGTCCTCCGCCGTTGCAAGAGGCGTAAAGCCGGTCTTGTCTCTCTGTCTTACTCGGTTGCAAGTGTGTGAACGGCACTTCAGACTGCCAACTATCTCCATCAGCTGAGTTGATTCCTCTCTCTCAAATCTAGGCCTCTCCGTGTCGCATCGCGCGCTTTCACCAGCGGACGTTCGCGCGATTGGCTCCAGGTCGAGGTCACCGAGGTCTGCTACAACGGCCCGGGTTCGATGCGCGTGCTCTTGATAGGACGCCTCTGCACGTCACGTGAACTCGTGATCGACCACGCCGCGCCTCATCCGCGCGCCGTGTGCAGAGAGGCTGTATTAAAGCCGATCGCGTCGCGACGCTTGGCAAACGGAAGCCAGGAAACACACACCACCCAGGCATCGTGAGTATTTGCATGTAAGCACAAGTGTCCCGAGTTAGATACCGACTCAAAATTTTCAGTACCGCGACTTTTTCGCGCGGTTGTATAGTATTTGCGTACGTTGTCTGCCGCGACCTAGATATAATGAGGGGAATTAACGTTCATTATGTCAGTGGTAGAGAGCATCATCCTTGATTTACAGCTGGGAAAATCCTGCTAGCTTATATATCCATTCAATCAATGTCTCAGGAAAAGAAAATTATTTACTGAATCCCGTTTAACAAGTCGTATAAGATGCCGGATTTTTTTTCTCATTTTTTAAGAGTTTAGTCTATCTTTAACGTTTACTGCTAATCTTCAGAAATGGGACCCTCTTCAAAGTAGAGATGGATCTGCGGAATTACAATTGCCTACTTTGAAATTTGGCTCATATCACTCCGGAAAATAGCGAATAATTAAATTAGCACAAGACGATTAATTTTATACCGTGCTGCTGGCCTCCCGAAGCCATAAATATTGATAACAGTGTTACCACCATCTTCACTTGCCAGTGGTTACATAGAATAATGCAACAGGTTTTAATGATCTTTGTCTCTCTTTCTCTCTCTCTCTCTTTCTCTCTCTCTCCCTCTTTCTTGCCCTATCTCTCTTTATATCTTTCTATTCGGATGGTGAAGTTTTAACCTGAAGCCCTCGAGACGCTTCAAGGAAGGGCAGATAACATTACACAAAAGACTGTTTGCGAAATGAAGGTAGCATCAAGTAGCATGGCGCTTTTGTAGCTAACGTGCTGCGAGTGGGTCGTCCTGCCCGTAGAAAATATTAGAAATAAATGACTAAAATTTAACTGTCGTTGGTGACTGCTTTAGGGTTCAGGGAAACTTCTTCCACCTCTTGCCCCTTCAGCAGAGCGGGCGCTCCTCTCCCGCCTTTGCTGCGATTAAGTGGCAACAGGCGGGAGTAGTTTCCTCTGTACTCCTACACTACCCTGTCACTAGCTGTAGGACGAATACACGTTCAAAGTTATATTTGCTTATACTTTAAACAAAGTTTGTACCACGTGCGCCAGCACCTGCAGCATGTGTAATTACAAACTCATAATGTTAACATGTGTTCCAATTGTTTATAAAAAGAAAAAAGCTATATTGCCAGAGGTGGCCAAGCCTCAACTCGCGAGCCTCATGCGCCTCTTCGGGGACTCAAGGGCGACTCGCAAGCGCGGCTCAAGAGCAACCCCCCCCCCCCCTCTCTCTCTCTCTCTTATCGGGCAAGATAAAAAAAAGACATATATGAAGAAAAAAACAATAGGGCGATTTTCCGTTTTGTCAGTTTGTATACACATCGGAAAACGTTATCTTGGTTTACGAATCGGGACTCACAATAAAGAAACATACTGAACAATCGCTTCATGAGCGTAATTCGCCGCGTGCCACCAACTGAGAAAGAAAAATTTGTTGCAAGTGTCACGGACGTTCCTTTTCTATTGCCGGCTCTACACTTCAAATACTTCCTTATAGATCTTCGAATATGTCCGTCTGGCTATTCCTTCTGTTCTTTCACCAACCCACGTGACGCCTGGAGCTGGTGTCCTAATGAAAGCCCCAAAACATATTACGTGTGTGTGTGGTGTTGTGTATGTGACTTGTATAGTGGGCGATAGCAGAGGCAAAAAGACGACGAGTGCAGTGCCATGACGATGCAATTTCGACGCTTCTTGATTAAATCGTAGCGTTGGCCATAGTCGAACTTGATGTGAAACGAGTAAAAAAATTGACACTGCATCTCCCACGTGGTGAATGATGTTGATTGGGGCGAAGCTCTGGTGGTGCTTGTCTGCGTAGACGCGAGCCGCAGCATGCCGAGCCTTTCGTTCGTTTTCATCCATGCCAGAAAGAGAAATGTGGTATGGAACGTGGTTATATATGCATCCGAGCATTTGACCGCAGCGCCCTCTCGTCTATAAACGTTGAGCCAATGCATGCAAAGTTTAACGCGATTATATACGCATTTGACCGCAGCGCCCTCTCCTGTATAGACGTTGAGCGGCTACATGCAACGTTTCATCTATGACAGACAGATGGGATGGTAATCGATGTGAGCACGTGCGCCGGGCGGATGGACAATACTAGACCCTAAGGAGCTTCTCCCCAAAAAGTGATGCAAAGTTTGACACCAAAAAGACTTCCCAGAAATCGGTCTAGATCTGTGGGTTATTTCCCGAAGCGTAGACATTCCATAATATTTTCTTTTTTTCTACTTTACATTTATAATAGTGAGATATAAAGGCAAACAAAGCCACCGCGAGTAAACAATTATTGCGATAGTCTCGAGACAATACATTTCTTAACATCACCGACTACACATCATAAAAATATATTGCATGTTTCTATTTTTTTCTTTTTGCGCGCGAACATTGGACAATATTTTTTGTTTGTTTTAATGTAAACTGCCAACCACATATTAGTTGTTGGTTTGTTGTTGTTGTTGTTGTTGTTGTTGTTTTGTAGTCGGGCAACATTGTTCAAAAGTTTAACTTCGCGGACTTTCACCAAAAGTTCGGTGGTGCTGCGGCACAGTTAAACCTCAAAGATCAATGTCAAATCTCAAACTGAAAAAAAAAAAGTTCGCGTCATTATTTGGAAATAAGACCGACGGAACATTTCTCTTCTGCAGCACCATGCGGTTCGGGATAGTGACATTCGCGGCCCTGGCGTTGCTGCTGGGAACCACGTGTTCCCCGGGAAGTGTGACAGCGGCCAAGCACGACGTCATAAGCTACGGAAACATCATCGACATCCTCTTCAGGTTCGGCAGCTTCGAGGAGATCAAAAGGGTGAGTCTCATTCGCGCTCCGGTCAATACCAACCCCTATGCTCGGATTCAGCTCAAGAACCGCGTAGTGAAACAAAGTGCGGCTCCCCGCAGAACGTTACTACTTTCTCTTTTAATGCGTTAAATTAAGAAATATGTAGGCGCATTCTAGATTAGCTATATGTTATTGTATCGATCGAGACGCAGACGATTCGAACGCCGAAAGCAGATAGTTTCTGCCTTCAACAACCAAATCTTGCAAGAACTACTTTGCGCAGCGCATGAAACATGCGCAAAACGTCCTTCGTTCTTTTTATACAGAGTATACGCCGCTTGGCGGCTGGCTCTCGTCGAACTTAGCACGTTTGCCGCTTGGAGCGGGTCTTGGATGCTAAAAAGTGTTTAATGGCTCGCGGAAAAGCGGACCACGGGTGTCTGTGAAAAAAATTTTGGGACCTCGGTGACATAGAAAAAAGCAAAAGAGAAAAAAACTCAATACATGGTGATCACAAAATAAACTTTCCTTGAGAATAAAGAATGAGGAGCGCAGTATTTAAGTCGTGAGACACATTTTGTGTTGAGCCTCAACCACGTGGTTTTGTATTTGTGGAAACACTTAAATCGTCTTCACTGTGACCTCCAGCATCCCAAAAATCAAAATTACATACATATATATATATATATATATATATATATATATATATATATATATATATATATATATATATATATATATATATATATATATATATATATATATATATATATATACTTTTTTTTTGGGGGGGGGAGGGTTTGGACGTTGCAGAACATTATTTTCATAGTGCTCCTGAAGGCTCTCCTTCCCGAAGCGTGACGTCACAAAATGAGCTTTGGGAATCTCCGCTTTCGCGCAACTTCGGCACCCATCAAGGCTAGGCACGTGCACTCTTGCAATTTTGAAAATGGGCATAAAAAGACGTCGCGACCGGTGCCAGTGCAGGGGAACGTACCTGGCAAGCTTGCGATTGCTCGCGGGGCCCTCGAGCGACACGCGCTTGGCTGCCGAAAGATCCTCTTATGACGTCACGACTGGTCAGACCTTTTCGTGCTTTTACGCGTTTAGATACATCTTCGGGGAAAACGAACGTGATATTTGGATTCACGGGAATGAAACTACGCTAGAAGCAATCTCTATCCACGCGAGGTGACGGTGGAGCGGGCGAAGCGCGTGAAAAAATGTCTCCATATGGTTTGGCATGTATACTTCGTCTCACGTTAGTATGGACTATTGTTAGCCGCGCGTGCTAAAAGCGCGAGATAGTTGCTTCGAATGAAGCCTCGGTGGCAACGCTCGTGCAGCGAAGTGCTCAGTCAAGGCAGTCAAGGCTAGCCGCTCGCGCTAGCACCAGCATTCGAGTGAATCTTTCGAGGGGTCGTTCTCAAAATAAAGGTTAGCTACGGAATGGCTCCTAACTCAAAATGGGTCTTGTGGCGTAAATATTGCGTCAACTTTATACTTTTTTCCTAGGGAGAAGGGGGGGGGGGGGGGCAGTTGATTTTGTGACGTATGTATTTTATTCAGGCACTTTAAAATATTACCTCCGGCCACTCGTTCTTCACAGAACAGGACTGCCTCTATAAAAAAGCTTTGCAACTTTTTTTTTTTTGCTTCTTAGACATTTAAAAAATTGCACTATCTTCCGAGGGAACCATGGGGTGATGCGGAGCATCGTGTTGGTTCCGAGGAAAGAGTCAGTTGCGTGCTGACGTCGAGAGATGGCGTTACCGACTGCCCTAGCGTTATCCCCTACGCGGAGCCTTCGTCGCGGCTCGCGGCAGAGAAACTTGGACCGCTCGCCGTTTCTTTTTTTCACACTTGAAGGAGAGGAGACTAGAGGAGGAGAGTTGCGCGTGCGCGCGAGGTGTGAGTAGAAGCGAACGCACGCGCAGTGCACGCAGCTGGTAGAGAGAGAGGCGGAGATAGTAACGCGCAGCTGTTGGGAGAGAGGAAGGAGGAGACTTGCGCGTGCGCAGTGTGAGTGCGGACTACAAGGCTGCGGGACATAGACCCGAACAAGAGATGTAAAAGCTTGTCCGTACGCCTGTGAGTGATGAGCATCTCCACAACTCGTTCGCGTGGGACCAGTGCAGCGTGCTACCGCAAGTCCTTAATCTTTCCCCACCTGAATTACTTTAGAAAGTATTGAACTGAAATCTGCCAACTGTTCCTTCTGCATTTGATTTTCGCGCATTTCGCTGTTGGTCTTTGTAATGAAAGGTGAACAATTCGTTATGTAAATTTCAATTCACTAGTATTTAACCCTTTCGCCCACAATCACCGAAGGAAAGTCAATCTTTTTAGAGACCAATACATTTTGTTTCCAAGAGCGTTCGAGCAAGAGAAGTACTTTCTAAAGGCACACAACCCCTAACGTGCGTTCATAATGAACCGTAGAAATGTCGATATAAAATATCGCTCTTTTTTATCTTAGTAAAATCCGTTCACATCGCCTCCGCGACATAAACCAGTTAAAGAAACGGACTGAAATCATCCTTAGTCCCTCTTCGCGGAACGTGCCTTTGGTGCAATCGGCCCCGAAAGCTCACAAAACGTGATTTTGTGGGCTTTCTGTGCTGATTTCACCTTAGCGTGGACTATTTTACTCACGCATGCTAAAAGCGCGATCTAGTTGCTTTGGATGAAGCACCGGCGTCTCAGGCTAGCCGCTCGCGCTTGCACAGCCTTCGCAGTTAGTCCATGCTACAATGTAGTCCATGCTAAGGTGAGACTTAGTATAGGTTCTTAACCTGTCACTGAAAATAGTAAGTTTTGGCTCAGGAAGAGACGGTGGGGGATTTTAAACACGCGACATGCATAGATATATGGGTAAAGAATTCGAATAAGGGGTTTACAGACCTGTGAGTTTTGCTATACACCTTGGGATGTAGAGGGTGGATTCGTCCTCAGTGACCAAGGCCATCAGCACGTTTGTCGCTGTTGATGCCCATGTCTGAGCTTCACTGAAGTGCGAGTTGACAATCTCGCATGCAAAGTTGTCATTCTTTGTCAGGAACATATCGGGCACAGGAGGAAATTCCAACCGCTCATTAACACTGGAAGCGGACCCGCGTTCGCAAAGCGGTTGCGAACGCGGTTGTATAAAGATCCAGTACAATCGCACGCGCACTTGATGTCATCGAGTGCGCGTGACATTGTACTGGATCTTTATACAACCGCGTTCGCAACCGCTTTCCGAACGCAGATCCGCTTCCAGCGTGAATGAGAGGTAAGTCGGCTTGTGTAGACAAATGCAAGCATGGAGCTCCGACTGGTGCCCCACGCATGATAGCACGTGCAGTGTGTGTGTGAACGTAGCTTTGACAAGCTTGCAATTGCACGGGCGTGCCCGCACGAGCAGAAGCATGGCGGCGGCCGGTCGCCCTGCTTGCAATAGTCTATAGAAACAACGTCTCAGATGAGACTGGGGAAAGGAAGCACTGGCCAAAGCCAGCGCACGAGCTGAGCGGGACTCAAAACGCATCTCAAGACGCTCGTGCGCCCCAGCCTTTGCAGCGCTTTCTTTCACCCTAGTCTCAGCTGAGACGCTCTTCTATACTCTATTTCACCTCGTGTTGTACCGCAGGGAAGGCTACAAGCGCGAGCTCCTTGCTCTAGGGCACGTCTCGGCGGCACAAGCTCTCGTGCACTAAGGGCTGCTGCCAACGCTGTGAGCTCGCGCTTCTAGCCTTCGCTGCGGTACAACATAAGGTGAAACGGAGTATAGCAAGCCGGCCCTGGCCTAGGGCGTCTGAACTAGGTGCATGGTGCGCTTGTAGAGTCGGACAGAATAACTGCTGTACAGAGTTGAACTTGGAAAGAATATAGCGCCGCTCATAGTGCCGCATATTTCCACTGCTGTTGACGTCGTCGAAAAGTCATTTACTTCGTTTCGAACTTGGACCAAAAGGCAAAGGCTGTGAGCGCGACTAAGGGCTCGCGCGGATGTAGCCTAGTCCATGTAAGTGCATTGATAAGGTTTTGGCTCTTTATACTTCAGAATGCAACTTTATTACAACAATGACAAAAACAAAATAGTGAAGAGCAAATCCGCAATGGCAAAGTTTTATGAAGAGTGGTAATATAAAACTCGAATACGTTTAATATGTCATTCACTGGGTTGTCTTCGTCAATCGCATTTGCTCAAAAAGGTGAACTTTAATATGATTACGGTCTTCGTGACTATCATGAAGTATTCATCCACGAGCAACTGAAACAAAAAGAGAACATAGTCGTTGAGTCAACAAAATTTTCGGTAGTCACTTTGTTTAAGATTTCAAAATGATTTTAGCGTCATTCATCGATGCATTTAGTTGTTATAATATCCAGAAGCTCTTTGGTCAAACCTGCGAGTCTCAGTTGAGGACGTAGCGGAGAAAACAAGCAGTATTACAGGCGTATTCAGCAGTTATTACGAGACAGCCATTCAGTCGTTACCCGACGGGAGATCGTGAAACACGTAGAGCACTACAGATCAAGTGTCCCGAGAATTTGTGTCAATAGATAACAGATTACAACTATCATTTCCGCGCATTGTTCCAAACATCAGATCCCTTTCGCCATGATACAAAGTAGAGCCTTATCCAGAGTAAACACAAATATCGATAACGGAATTCCTTATCAATTCCTCTTTTTGGCTTTCGGACGCGTGGACAACGCATTGTTTCCAGATCCGTTCTGGTGTGGGCATTCGGATAAACCGAACAAACGGACCTCTCCAATGTCATGGAGATTGGTTCGTAATAATTACTGATTTATTTGGGACTACCTAGGGGTGCTCGAGGGAGATTGAATCGTTTACCGAGTATAGATAGCACAAACAAAACAAACGTAACCTAGAGATTGCCGAACAAAGTCGCAGTGATATGAGTGCTGGAAGGGCTGGGCAGCGTTTGAAACAGAGCGTATTTTAAATATCGAGCAATTAAATATAGTAATACAAAATAAACTAAAAGAAAACAAAATATTTGAAAAGCCTTTCAGATTTCCGAGAGGAGAAATTGCGCAGGCGAGTCGGTTAGGAGAGGAGGAGAAGGATAGAAAACTAAAGTAGCCAAAAAGAGACTTATTCTAGGTGGGCCCTGTTGCGGGGCTCCAGTGCTTTCCGCCGTGAGTCTTGACTGCTCCACCAGCTGTCGCTGATCTTGAGCCCAGGAGACGAACGCAGCGCAGCTTCCCTGGTCTCGTGAGAAAGGTCGGGGATGGGAGGGAGGGAGGGTTGAGTTTACAGATCCACGTAGAGACATCATAATTTAAACAGTGACCAAAAAAATGGCGTTGACTCTATTACATTTTACACTCGGTATCACTCTCGAGCGCAGAGGAGGCTACAAGAACGAGCTCCTCTGCTTCAGAGTCCTCGCCAAGCACGCGCGCCCGTGCAGCACAAGCATCGTTCAGGGCAACATGCCCGCGTTTGCAGTTTCGGCTTCGCTGAGGAGAGGAGGATGTGATGAGAGCACGTGGGGACGTATAGCGCGTATTCACTGGCCGCCATATTTGAGGTCACTGTTCAGAGCGCATGCTCAGAACGAGCTCACATTACTAGGCTGCCAAGACCGGCAATCTTGATGGTGCGGGGTGCACGTTGCAAAATAACTGTGGAAGCTAGACATCAGCACGTGCTCAGCCTTAGCGCACGCGGATATGGCTGCCAGTGAATACACCCTATAAGGAGTATTCACTGGACGCCACTATTGTGGGTGCTGTCACAAGAGCATGCTCCGAACGAGCCCATATTAATAGGTTGCAAAGACCGGCAATCTTGATGGTGGGGAATGCACGTTCCAAAAGAACCGTGGAAGCTCGCCATCTGCACGCGCTCAGCAGTCGCGCACACAGCTATGGCCACCAGTGAATACTTACTATGCTTAAGTGCCGAGCTGTGGTTGGAAGGATTAGTGAGTAGGCGCAAAGGCCAGCTGTTTTCGTCCGAAGTTGGAACGCGAGACACTGTGCGAGGAGTAAACGAAGCTCTTGCTCTCTCTGATCCGAGGATGACGGTGGATCGACACAAAACGGGAGCCACACGTCCGGCATTTAGTGTGTTTGTATAAACGCGTTTAATGTTAATTGTATGTTCAGTTATTCCGCCCATTTTCGCTCAGTGCTAGGCATTCTAAAGGCGATTCCCGTGACACTGATCCAATGCCTGCGGTTTATGTTACATTCATGAACGAGTGTTGTCACCGTCGCGTTATGGGACAAGAGACAAGATGAGAATAAAACACAGTCAAGATCGTTCGGGGCAAATGTGCATGCTTTCACACAAGCGCACAGAATCTGTGCCCATGACGATCTTTACTGTAGAGCCCCAGTCGCATGCCTCCTTATACATCATCGAAAAGGCACCGCTGCAGACATGGTGACGAAACAATGTGCGTCTCAGCCATGTTCGAAGTGTGTTTGCTTTATACGCATGCATGCTTCGAAAATGTATGCAGACAGCTTTTGTAACGACCAATGTGAAAGATAACCGTAATACGAGGGGAAAACACGCATCAGACAGTGTGTGCAGGCTGTCTCTTGTATATGATGTACCGGCACCGTGGCCGCAGCTTAACACGATTACTAGCTCACCTCTCATTGAATAAATAATCGGTTATTTTATTTAATTGGAGGCGCAAAGAATCGCTGACGTACGGTATGGCACATTTTTAAATGCGACATAATAGATAGATACAATTAGCTGCCGAAAGATCGTACATCCATACAAGACATTTCAATTCAGCCGTTTATTTATTGTTTTGTAAGGTGTACGTTGAACTGCCACGGGTTTAGAACACAAAATAAAAAAATATCCGTAACAATCTTTTCCTACTAACATCAAATTACCATATACCAACATTCATTCATTCATTCATTCATTCCAAAGTTCGAGAGTTACTTACCTAGAAATATTTATTTGATTCGATTATGAGGCGGTGGACCTTAATTGACCCTGTAAGTGATGACGTCACAATATGGCGCCGTGCTCCAAACAAACCATTGCTAGGGCCGTTGTTACGGATAAATCCATGGGGCTGGACGTATAATTTGTCCAATTACAAAAAATATATATATATACATATATATATTTATATATTTTGTGAGAATTGTGTCTTCTCAATATCTAATCATGAAGACTTTGTTTCTATAGCCTCAGCGTCATAAAGCGATGACGAAAGGCAAAAATAAAGTTTCACAACCCGTTCTACCTTTCTAGCAGACGACACGATGGTTTCGCGAGTTCAGTGGTCATTTCTGAGGAAGTACGCGACTGCGTTAAATTAAGTTTGTGACGAGCGATGAAACTTATATTCTCTGGGTCAACTTTCTGTGGGATTTTGGAAGCGAAGAAGGCCCGTGCACAGCTTTAAGTTGACTGACGCACAAGGTGCGCGAACGCCGGCCCGTCGAGGCTTCTGCAATATTTAGAAAGGTTGAAAACACAATGAAGCCCAATCACGTACGAAGACAACGTGAAGTGCATAAACGCCGAAGTGCAGGCGAGCACACGTTTCGACGAGTTCTAACTGAGCAGAAGTCACTTCAATGCACATTTGTGTGATCAAACTAGCTGTCTGTAACAAACATATAACTTGACTGATGCTCTTTCGCTATACACGAACTCATCTCTGTGACGTCATGGCGCGGTGGTGGCGCGCCGGTCGCACTTCCGGTCTGGGGCTGTGGGCAGAAGTCCCCATGCCAGACGTGTATTCCTGCGTCGTTTTGAAAGGAATCAGACAAAAACCTGCCTTATCGTCAAAACGCCGCGACTGGGGCCGTACCAAAAGTGTCGAGAAAGGTTTGAAGGTCAGTTTTCACGTGCTCGGTTCGTCCGAGAATCTGGATATGTGCCGTGAAAAGGGAAAAGCAGACGCCGTCGGACAACGATTGCTTGGGCGGGAAGCACTTTGGGTTGAATTCACGGATACTTGTGGTCATCAGATTTATTTGTTTTGTTCCAACATGAACGCCAGAAAACCGTCAAGTTGTGCGGACCACCTGCGGACTACGTTCAGTGCGTCTTCAAGTTCAAACGGCCGCCTGATCGTTCAAACTGTCGTCTGCTCTTTCAAACGTTTCTGCTTGTCGTCTGCTCTCTTAGACGACGCCGGCCCGTAGACCAAAAGTTGGCCCGGTCCTTGCGATAAGAAGTAAGTGCAGGCCTCAAAAGACTTAAATTTGAAGGTTGGTAAGCAGGCTCGTCGTAAACAGTAGATACAAGGACATGTTGATTATTGTTACCAGCGGCCATCACCGACTTGTTATGCCTGATTCACTTGGTCCGATTCTGCTTGCGATTTTCAGTATTGACGTCGACCATCTCAGCTACGGTTCACGCTTTTGCAGCCCGAGCGACGTCGCGACTGAAAATTGCGAGCGAAATCTCATCAGGTGAATCAGGCTTTAGTGTGCATTCTGCGGCGTCCACGCGGAATGAATCGCCGCATGTCAGATTATTCACGCGAAGTTTCGCGGTGTAACGAGCCTCGTTAATTTCGCTGACGCCGCTCATGTAGTCAGACATTGCCAGGAAGACGTAGAATCAACAATTCGAATGCGAAAAAGGGCAGGGGGACTCACACTGACGCCGATAACATCGCGTTTCAATGGTTTGTTTATGGGCGACGGCGAGCTTGTTGCCCACACCCCCATCGCGCATGCGCGGCGCCGGTGGCGTCCGCTAGAGGCGCTCCGGGCGCTCCGGTTTGTTTGTAAACATGAGTTGGTCAATATTTGGGGTCTTACTGAAGACGGAAGAATCAGCAAAGGTTTTTCTCATTGCAATGGTTACAAGCACGAACGAAACAGACCCATATTGCGAGCCTGAAAAACAAAGTTTGGGATCTTGAACCGTTCATGTTACAGTCAAAATAATTGCTCCTTCATTACAATGCACGTCAACTGCAACTTCAAAGAAAGGGGCTGACGCTGCTTTGATATCATGTCCTAAAAAGATGCTTCTCTCGCTGTGTTCTTGGCAGATCTCCATACGTGTGATGATTTTCGTCAGACAGTGTCCCATACCGGACGCAAATACTTTGTTTTTATAAACCTGGTGGGTTTTCTTAGATTCGTCATGGTTCCAATGAATACAAGATTAAAGTCGTATCATTACGCAAACAATTCAAACTGTTGCAGACGGCATATACTTCAGTCCGTATGCGTTCGTCATGCGTTCGTCATCTGCAGCAGGCACCTCGAGACGTCTCGAAAACCGGAAGTTGCCGTCGCAAATATTTCAGAAACAGCCGTAAACTTCTGTCGTGGTAAGTGTGAAATATAGGCTTCCTATACCTAATTTTTTTGGACGTTTAAATTCCACGTCTGATTTTTGAGCGATGGTTCTTTCTGAGCGAAAACCTGTCCCATGTATTCGTCCATGGCAACGCCCCTATCAACGGTTTGTATGGAGCAGTGACGTCACACTTACAGGGTTAATCAAAATGCAGCGAGGCGATTTTCTCGTCCCTTTTATAGACGCAGGCAGTTGCAGCGTGGGAAAGGCCCCAATAAGATGATATATCTTCAGTCAGGAGCTAAGCAACAAAAATGTAGCATATTTTTAGACTAGCTTGTTTATAATCGTTCAATTCTGGTTATCAGTGAGGTACTAATATTTCAAAGAAGCTTGCAGCTCGTTTTTGGTAATTCCTATGAAAATTATTGAACACAGAATACGGTGCGATTGCGCTTACACCACGACTTGTAGACGCATCACGTCACGTGATCACGTGATGTTGATGATATCATTTTCATTACGCCTTTTGTGGGAATTCGCGTACCACCGCCGATACGCCGTTCCCCACGTGGTCCGTCAACAACCCGAGTCCAGCCTGGTTCTTTCACGGGAGCGGGATTCCGCTCCCCGTTTATTGGTACATAAAAACGCAACGCTACAAAACACTCAATCTATACTACAAACACACGCGACATTACTCA
Source organism: Ixodes ricinus (assembly GCA_037355805.1). Lineage (NCBI taxonomy): Eukaryota > Metazoa > Arthropoda > Arachnida > Ixodida > Ixodidae > Ixodes > Ixodes ricinus. The sequence continues at coordinate 22,396 of JAZHYW010062024.1, forward strand.
AATATTTACAAACGTACGTTAAGCCCAAAGCTTAACACAAAGAGGGCCCCTAGGCCTCGTGTCCCGCTATTGCCCGAGAGCAGTTGCTAGCACTCGCCTTTCTTGAGCGCCGGCCGGAATCCTAAGAGACTCTTGCCTCCCGGTTACCCGACAATATCGACCGATGGGCGAGGAGGTTTCTCCTCGCCCGCCATGGGTATGGGGCGCCTGCAGCGCCATCCAGTGGCTAGGAGAGAAAGCGGCTCGTCGGGAGCCGAATTCGAAATCCCAACCGACCCCGCGGCGACACGACCATGTGATCGTGTCTGAGGCGAAGCAACTGCATAGCCGCCTCGCGCGGTGGTTTGATGGGCGTCCTCGTGAATCCACGGTGCGCCATACTTTTCATGTCATTTGTCGTGTCTCTTTTATGCGCCGATCTTTTTGCTGCATCGCTTCCACTATAACATATAGGTTAATACAGAACAAAATGACGAAATGGCGTAATAACGAAAGTTTTACAGACAAGATTAACATCAAGAGTAAATTAACTATACTTCGCTTATTGATTTCACTTATTATTATAAATAGCTGCATATAAAGCTATGAGATTAATTTCTATACTGGCAGTTTTCCGGCGTTATGTTCTACTTGTTTTGTTTTGTTTTTCTGTTTATTTTTTGTCTTTTTTTGTCAGCAACGAGCTCTTATGTGCTAAACACTTTCGCACACGAAAGACGGCTGAAGTTTTCGCTGTTTAATCGAATGCATTAGACCACGATTAATGCATAAAGTGATAAATTGTCATGTTAATCAATTATTTTAACAGCCATAATAAATACCCTGTACATTAAAAAAGCTTCGTCAGTCGCTGGGATTTCTTCGTCGTGATTGGCTCTCATTGTGTTGTGCAGGAAAGTTAACGCACAGGCTTATTTCGAGCGTGCTATTCAGGCAGCGGAGCTGGCGCTGCTGTCGACATGCCGGTCGAACTGACGCGCGCGAGAGCTGTCCTATTGTGATACACTTTTGCGCAGTTTTATTTGAAAGCCGGGAGAACATGAGGTTAAAGCTCGCGCTACTGAACTTAGCGATGCCAAACACGAAAATCGGTTCCGCACACGAGAAACGACAAGCTTCAAACGGACCGACACTGATATGCCAACGGACAATGGCTTTCTTTTATTTACATTTTTTTTTTGTCTTCCTTTTGTTGACGCAGATTAGGAGTTTTATTTCCCCAGTCCTCTCGGTTTCGATATGAAAGAGCATCGTTCCGGCGTGCGATCGTGCAATCATCCCCGAACGATGGACGGCCATTTCATGCATTTACGTTTTACGAGTGCTTCGCGTTTCCTCGTAACCGCTTAACACACTGGCGCACTGGCGCCATTTATCGGATAGCACTCGAACACTTCCGACTTTTGTATTACTAGACCTAAGGTTTTGCAGTGTTGGCTAGATCATAGCTACGCAATGTCTATGAGAAATAATCACTCATAACATCGTCAAAATTATTTCGAACCTGTGGCGAAAAAATTATACGTACAATATTACAAAACAAATATAGGGTGTCTGAAATACCCAGGCTCGATCTCAAATGGGCCATAAAAATTGGCGCTTCCGCTAGCAATCTTAACTTTTTTTCAAAGGTGTATTTCGCAGGTCGGTTTTACCCTACAAAACTACAAAGTGTAGCTCCCTTTCTGTACAAAATAGGGCCAAAAAACTTGCCAGGGTCAACGGCGGATGGCGACGCAGACGACCGAGTCGAGTGGCGGGGCGCTTTTGGAGAACGTATTGATAGATGGCGTCGGGAGCAGCGTCGGAAGGTGCAGCCGACCAGCGAAAAAAATCAGAGGACACGCAGACGAAATTTGTCGACAGCAAGAGCACCGTTGGCGCCGTCGTTATGCAACCTCGTTTTCTTTTCTTTTATTTTTTTATTTCAATTTTTGCTATCATTGTCCGTGTTTACTTTTGAACCAAAGGTACATTATAAAAATATTATATTGACTTTAAAAGACCACGGTCGTCGCGAGCAGTCTCGATAAAGAGGCACGCAACCCTCGTGTCCAATAGGAGCCCGGAGCGCGTGACCAAGTAATGGCGGACGCGAATGACTGGTGCTGCAGCCACTAGATGGCGTGCACTCTTGAAAAGGGTGGCAGCCGATGACCGACAATCTATGGGAAGAGCTACTCCTCTTCGATTGTAATTGAGTATATATCAGCACAGTCGTATGTTTATTTTTGTTTTGTATTGCTACCATATAAAAATAATTTAAATATTTTTATTGCTGTGTTATGAATACTAACTTGTTACCTGTAATACGAAAGTCGACATCTTAAATAGCTTTTTTAAGAAAAATGTATTTCAGTACTTTTGGCCCGGAAAAAAATGCTTTCTTGCAATTGTATTTCCAAATACGTTTCTATTTTTTTCAAATAAAAATTTTAAACATATCGCGATACTTTTGTATCAATGTCTTTCATTATCAGTATTTTAGCTGTCCTTGCCACTCATCCCATGCAGTATTTGTATTTCAGAATGCATATTAGGGTACCTATGCCGAATCCTGATCCTAATATATGTCGTGGGGCAGTAATTTGAATTATATGGTTACAAACGTTTACACGTATTGTCAATTTGACGTACGGTCACAGCTTCAACTCTTCCATTAGCGGTGAAAACATTAATTTACAATTCGTTATTTTACTCCCACCTAAGTTATTGTAACCTCGCCTGGGGTGCAACCGCGGAAACCAATCTTAGCAAAATTTCTCTGCTTCGGAAAAATATAGTGTTGAGACCTACCTACAATGAAACTCCGTAATTGTAGGTCGCAGGCGTTTATTTCAAACGGATGGCTGTATTTTTCGTTCTAAATGTTCGATTCTGGCAAGCGCTTCAAAATCAGCCATCGAAGAGCGCGGTGCGCCTCGGAATATCAGTCGCGCCCGCGAGTTTCTCGCGGGCGCGACTGATATCCAGTCGCGCCCGCGAGTAGCGGTGCGACCGATATCCAGTCGCGCCGCTACTCCAGTCGCGCCCGCGAGTTTCTCGCGGGCGCGACTGAGATAGCGCCCGTGTTTGTCTTCTATCTTGTGTACGTCTTTTTAGCGCTTTTAACCATGGTTCTCGCGACGCCATCGGCCTCCCTATGGCCAAGCGTGCCGTTGTTGTGAGCACTGACACTTGGTGTCGTTAACGAGTTACTACCTCCCTCAGTCAGAGTGACAACAGTGCGTCGTCTGCTCCGCGTCTTGGCCGTAGCTTGACCGACATTGCGACATCGGCCACTTCGGTTTCGGGCGCGAGCTCGCTGCTCTTTGAACAGGATGACACAGTCACGAGGCGGCTAAGGTACCTCTGTTACCTCGCACGGGGCGAGATGCCCATAGATTTCCCACCTCATGTTGTCTAAGGTGACGGCAGGATCATGTGTGATATGGGTAGGACGAGGTAATTGCTGCTTACCTGATTTACCATCGACTGATCACAACAACCAAACTGGGCGAGGGCGCCAGCTTCACGGATAAATAAATATAGCTTCGAAGGCGACACACCAGCTCATTTATTAGAGCGAGCAGGGAAGCAGGCCGAGTCCGGTGAGGCAGAACGGCGGTGGCATCACTCGAGTCTTTCACGGAGCGTATCGCATCGATAGTGGTGTGACTGTAGCATTGTCACGCCACCGCGAAGAAACGCGTACACCACGACGATTTTGCGACATTCCTTGTCACCAGGACGACCACTAAACGAACGAGGGGAAGACATCGCCGTAGAGCAAGCTTCCGCTAGTCTATACACCTTTTCTACGTGGGCGCCGCCATCTTCAATTCTGGAACTTCCGGTATGCGTGAAAACATCGTTTTCTTCTCGCCTCGACAGTAGAACGTGTTAACATTCTAATTGGAACCGTCAGTCGCTCTTGTTATGACCCTTCTATACTTTTTTACTTGTTCGGGGTTGTAATATCTTTCTTTTTGTTCGGAACGCATACCGGATATGGAGACAACGTGGCTGGGTGCGAGGCTAAACGAAAGCGAAGACACAGAGCACCGAGAACACGACTGTACAATTCTCACATCGTCACACAAAAACTACTACGAAAGAACGCTCACATCGCCATAATTTTGCAAACCGACTTGTATCAATGGCGAACACCAAACGAAGAGAGAAGCGATCGGCACCACTTTCGTCGGTCACGTCCGTTTCGATTAATGAGGCTTACGCGATCGTCCACTTAGCACGTCGACGGCGACTATAGTTGGACGGCGAGGCGATCGCTGAATTCTTACATCGTCGCACAGAAACTACCGCGCACAAAAGCGGATACCGGCTCAGCTCTGCGACGTACACCCGGGTCACTTTGAGAGGTCGGCGTCCTTCGGCGAGAACGACGTTGAAAGCAGCGCGCGTCATGTTGGAAAAGATAGTTAATTAGCCGGTAACGTCAGTGACGTCAAAGAATTACTGGAAGCGATTGGCTGGCGGAGTGAATCCAAGAGGGCCAACTGTGCTTTGGCTTTCTTCACCAAACCGTCGGTATTACATTTGGGCCCGGGTGATCTGTACCTAGTGAGCGCACTTCCCATATAGTGGCGTTGCTGTCAGAGGTCGACGCCGTCACGACATTCCTTTGAAGCTTTATAACCAACCACCAGGTGGTTTTTGGTTATCGTTTAATTTAAATATGTTTTCTCGCGTTTTCCAGCGAAATAATTATGTTTCTCGTGTTAAGGCCCGTTCACACTCTTGCGACCGAGTACGACCGAGAGAGACCAGACCGGTTTTTAAGCCGCTTGCGATCTCTTAGGACCGGCTCTCGGTCGTACTCGGTCGCAAAGTGTGAACGGGCCTTTATACTGCAACCTACGTCATGTTAAAGCGAAGCAATGAGCTTGAGAATTTCGTTTCCGTACCCCTTCAAGCCTTCCGAGTTTATATCACCATTTCTAGGGCGTGCTGTAGACGAAATGGAGATTTAGCAAAGGTCTTCCTTCTGTGTTATTAAACATATTGCAGGTGGCGGGTTGTCTTATAGAAGCATCTAAAACTCCCCAACAAACATCTTGTTAATCTTTTATAATACTAAGCACAAAATTTGTGCTAAAAAATATTTTACGGGCATTGCAAAGAGCGGTGCTATGGTGGGGATTGTTTCCCCTCCCATTTGAGCGGGAGTTCGCGTGGACGTAAAATGCAGCAGCACCTCATTGGGACATTTTCACGCTTTATCGTGTTTTGATATGGAAATACAAATTATCCGTCATTGTCATTGGTATGAAGCAGGTAAAGTCTCTGACCAGCCGTGACTTGACCATTGCGACCGCAGGTGATGTCCGAGGCGTCCATCGGCGTGGTCTCCCCCAAGGCGTGCGACGTCTGCAACGCGGTGGCCAAAATGCTCCTGGACTACCTGAACAGCGGCAAGTCCATTCAGGCCCTCATCAAGCTGCTCCAGGGTGTCTGCTCCTTCTTCAAGATCGCCGGCCCCGATACCTGCAACGGCGCCATAGACCTCTACAAGGTACGCGTCGGATAAAGCGCCCCTTAAAACTGTACACCGCAGGCACTTCGAACCCCTGAAAGTTTCGTGGAAATATTGGCTCTTTATAGTCACTCATTGCTCATTGCATTGCCCCTGCATGCTTCCAACCAGGGAACGTTATAGCGACCAGCGCACATACAATTTGTTTTTGTTTTACTTGACAGCGATGAGATAATTCACTTATAGGAACAGACTTCAGTAGTCAAGCTGATTGCGAGGCTTAAAAGTCAGGGGAACAATCGGGTATATCGAGGTTCTTAACGTCACGTAACTGAGATTTCAGTTACACGCCGGAACATTTTCAAGTGGATATTTCAATGTTCCAACGAAAACCATTACCAGATCTCTTTCGCCAGCTTGAAACATATAACACCCCCCCTCCCTTCCAGTTTAATTTTTTAGAACGTCACATTTGGTGTAACAAGTTAACAAGCGTGTACACTGGGGCACACTGTCACCTCATATGTCAATGAGGTGTTTTGTGTTCGGACCAACTTACACCTTTTTTAAACGAAGTTTGTATTAATCGACGTCAATTTTTACGCAGCGTTTCTAAGCGGTTTTGTGGGCTTAGCTTCGAACAATGACAAGCTTATCACGGTGGAATGAAAGGTATCCAATCTACCATCGCGGACAATATGAGCTGCAGCTGTCCTTCGACTTTCTACGGCTTACTCGCCGGTTTTCAAAAAACTTCGCTCCGAACTCTTTTGATGGAACCCGAAGATTTGAGTAGCATTTATTGAATTCCGGGATAAATTTAGATATATTTAAAAGTTGATTGAATCTCAGACGCAGGCGAAGGCATGATTGGGAAAGGCAGCTCAACATGTCCACGGGGGTACATCCCCCAAACCGACACACTATAACCACAAAGACACAAACTTTAACTGAGAATGTGCATTATCAGCTGGTTTTCATTGAGATCTGTAACGTTTTACTGTAACATCTGGCTGTGATAGGAAAACCGACACCGAAAAATGTTACGCCCATAGGAAGCCATATAAAAGACTTGAAAGAAAAGTTTCTCCGGCAGGACTTAAACCCACCACCTTGAGATGTTAGCCAAGTGGCTTTACGGACGTAACTATCGAGGGACGATGATTGCTTTCGCACGGAAAAGCACGCACCTTCGCGCAGGCGCGGCCGTGGCCTTGAAAACGTATGGCAGAATATGGACAATTCCTAAGCTTCTGTCATGCTGCGCCATCTCACGGCGTTTGTCAGAAATGAAAGCGAATCTTCGAGACATGCTTGCTCCACGGCGAGGCGACGCCGTTCAAACACCTATCTCTCCTTCCACCGTGGCCATGGCTCCTACGAAGCAGACCGCCGAAGAACGTATGCGAGCTTATCAGGAAACAACAAAAGCAGCAGGGAGATCCTCCTCTAGAGCCCCACAGAGGAACGCCGATAAGAGGGATGACCTGTTACCCATTCTGTGCTTACCAGTCTTTGTCAGCATGATGAAGCTTGTATAATTGTTTTATGATCCTCTCCGCTCAAACATTTTCATGACTCTTTTTGCGCTTTTTATTGTACTGAAAGCACCACGAAACTTTGCTTTACTTTTACAGAATCTTTGTGAGGTCATTTTACTTTGACCACGGTGGTAGAGGAGAGAGCTATGTGTCTGAACGGCACCGCCTCACCACGGAGTAAAGGCCCGTTCACACTCTTGGGACCGAGTAAGACCGAGAGAGACCAGACCGGTTTTAAGCCTCTTGCGATCTCTTGGGACCAGCTCCGCTGCTGCGCATCCGGTCCTAAGAAGTCGCAAAAGGCTTAAAACCGGTCTGGTCTCTCTCGGTCGTACTCGGTCGCAAGAGTGTGAACGGCGCTTAAGTGTGTCGGAGGCTCGCTCCTAATTCTGACGAACGCCGTGAGATGACGCAGCATGACAGGATCTCGAGGAACCGTCCATATTGGCGCACACGTTTTCAAGGCCGCGAAGAGCGCTTAGCCCCAACCCGACAGTGCGCTTGCCAAGAGATGCGCGAAGCCCGAATGCAATTTCGACCCCCTCTCTGACCTCGTTCCAGTGTTGGCGGTAACGCGTTACAAGTAACGGCGTTACCGGTAACGCGTTACTTTTTTGGTAACGTAGTAACGTACTCGTTACTTTTCCAAAGAAGTAACGGGTAACGTACTTACGTTACTTATTTTGAGTAACGGGTAACGAAATTACGTTACGTTACTTTACTTCCTAAAACTTAAAAAAATTTAATTTTAATTTTTTTGTGTGTTTTTAAGTGCCCAGTCATAAATTCCATAGTCAAAAAATGCCGCTGTCCTCCACTTTTCTTTGACGTCGGTGCTCGTCAGATTTGACGTCACACGCCACCTGCCACTGGTTCTCAAAGTAAACACGGCAGTACCATCGAGCGCATCCGTTGAACGCCTATTTAGCGTAGGCGCGGACGTGTTTACCAAGAAGCGAGGTAGAATGTCAGATGCCAACTTCGAAATTCAGCTGTTGCTGAAGTACAACAGCGGAGTGTGCTTCGGGTAACAGAGGAACTTGTTCACAGCAACTATCTGTATTTCGACATGTTGTGAATAAAATATATTCAAAGTTTCAATCTCGGCTGGTCTTAATTTCTGTGCTAATGAGGGAGGCCGGTTCTTCTGTTAAGTTCCGTGCCAACATGTTATAAATCAGCTTCATATATACTTCCGCGTTTTTTCTTGTAACTATTCGGGTGAAACCCTAAAAAAGAGAGGTAATTAAGTTTCCGCATGGACATATTTTAGCTATGGCACTTACGCACATATCAAACGTCGAAACAGCAAATGTTTTAGTTCGTGAATAAAAAGTAACGCAACAGTAACGTGCGTTACTTTTTATCAGTAACGGTAACGGTAACGCGTTCCTTTTATTTTGAGGTAACGTAGGTCGGTAACGCGTTACTTTTATTTGCAAGTAACGAGTAACGTATTTAGTTACTTTTTTCGGTAACGCCTACAACACTGCCTCGTTCCGACAGCTGTTTTGTTCCACCGTGACTCCGACCCCATGGGTTCGTGAGCGGTTACTGCTTATACTGCCTGGATACGCTAGTGATAATGTCTGGACGCGCAGGATGAGGTCATCTATATCGTGAGGAACCTCAAGGCGCCCCCGCACGAGCTGTGCACCGTCGTGATGGGCTCCAGCTGCGGGCCCCTTGCCAGCCCCGTGCACAACTGGACGGTGCCCCTGAACGGCCGGCCCAAGCCCGCAGTCGACGCCAGGACGGGTAGGGGACTCACGGTGAGTGCCGAATCGTGTCCTGTGTTTGCTTTAGGCAGACTCAGCCCCAGTGATCGTCTGGTGTCTCCGCTTCTGATCTGTTAGTCTGGAGTCTTGAACGCGTGTCACGGTGTAGTGATACACGACTGCATGCCGCCACGCTCATCCAGATTGAAACGAGCAGTGGTGGGCATCGAACCCAGAATCCATGGGTCCTGCAGCGCGAGCATGCCATGTGCTTCGAGCTGCGGTAGGCACTTACACATTCGGCCATCTCTCCCCTCCCCCTCTCCTCCCTCTCCCCTGGTGAGTGATTGCCATGTCCAGTGTTTATAGAAGACAGTAAACAAACGCGCTGACCAGTTCCGTACAATGGAAACTACACGCGCACCAAGTGAACTAACACTGATATGCCACCAGTGAAAGGCTGACTGTTTCAGTGTCGGGGATTTCTCTGTGTGAGACCCGGATTATATATCAGTGCAATTTGTTCTCCTTCCGGTGTTGTACCTGCCGTGCGTGCTGTAGTAATCGCAACTGCACCAGTGGTCCGTAGTCTTAACTCGAATTGTTTTTACGGCATAAACGCAAGTGGAGCCATATTCGGACTAAAATATTAAATGGGCTGGTTGTTTAGGCAATATAAAAGTATACAGCGCGAAGGACAGACAAGGACAGGGGTAAATAAATAACGGTGGTCCCGTTTTGTGCCCTTGTCCTTGTCTGTTTTTCTTTATTCATATTCATTATGCTCATATTCGTTTACTGCCTATTTGACTTTCTGACTGAGTTTATAATGAACGCCGTATGACTGTCAAAAGTTATTCTACTATCAATAACATCCCATATGTCTCGTACCATGCTAAAACCCCTAAGCACTCACGCCGCCCTGACACCCGAAGACGTATGGTGGAATTTTCTCTCAGTTTTCTTGGTCAAGAAAATAACCTTTGTTTTTTGTGATGCTAAACAACTTCAGGTTGAAATTTAAAAAGATGCAATTTTAAAAATCTTGAAATTGACAGGAAAAACGAAGAAACAGAAAACGTCTGTTCATCTTTTTCCTGTACCTTTCACTTTCGGATATTTCCACATTTCCCTACCCCCGTGTTAAATAAAAAGAAATTCCCCTTTTGCACCTTGTTGTTTTTTCAAGAAACTCTTGTTTGCTTTGGCATTCAAATGCAAACTTTTGAAGAACTTGAATTTTATATGCTGCTAATATTTACTCAAAGTTACAAAGAAACTTGAATTATTAAAAAAAATGTAATGACGCGTCGACAAGTGATAAGCGCTACCAACACCAGTGACGCAGTCATTCACGAAAAATCGCGCAAAGAAACGGTTGAATGTTAGATCCATGTGGCACACAGGGGTTCGAGATAAAATGGCCCGAGAACGCTTCCTAATGTGTTCCTTATTACTATAAAACGAAATGTATGTGAATGGAACCAGTCCAGGTACGTACTTGGGATAAAAACTAACAGTAATATTTTATATCAACAGAAAGTATTTCTTTTTGTCAAAGACCATACTGGGTATATCAATACCGTAGACGGCCCGAAGCTGTCTTAACCAAGTAATGAGTAAACAAAACACATGTCCCCACCCTTGACTGCAGTACTTGACACGAATCAGCGTCTTCATGGCGTCAAGAGGTCAGTGTTACTTTGAGTGTTATAGCGCCTTGTCTTACCACTTACCATGCAGTGTAAATTTAGACAGATAAATGTAACTGATCGTTTCCTTCATCCGCTAAGTATTAACCAAGCGAAAGCGCATCCCACAATAGGGAGTTTTAGTAGACCGTTTTTGTGCAGCCGCTCTGCAGAGCGGAGCGCGGAATCGCCACTGCGCCTGACGCGCCGATGGCCTTGGCTGTAGAGTTCCGGGTAGCGGAGGGGCATAGCGGAGGGGGAAACATGGTCTACTAAACTCGCTATTGTCCGTTAGAATCGGAAATCAACTGATCCCCCTGCGGGCCTGTAGCAGACGCCACACTCGAAAGCTTTGCCCAACTTCTGAACTCACTCGGCCACCGACTCTCCCCTCTATGCTCAATCTCGTCGTCTCGGATCGCAGGACGGTCTTGGGAAGCGTCATCTTAGGGTTCTGCACGTCTCGGACACGCACTACGACCCGGAGTACGAGCCCGGGAGCAACGGCGACTGCTCGGAGCCCATGTGCTGCCGCAAGGCGAACGGCAAGGCGCGTTCGGCCGAGACGATGGCGGGCAAGTGGGGCTACCTGGGCAAGTGCGACATCCCGCTGCGTACCCTCGAGAGCATGCTGCAGCACGCCTCCCAGAACCACAAGGCAAGCGGAACGCGTGTCGAAACACTCAGCGCCTCTATAGATCTCACTATGGTCACTGTTGCACGCTCCTTGATCGATTCGTTTTTCTTTCTTTTTTTGCGTTTTTATAGGCTAATGCTGCAACCTTATTGGCTGCAGAGTGATGACAAGTTTCTCGGAACTCGCCTTGCACTGTATCGTTTCAGCTCTGAGCGACATAGCGGAGAACAAGTTCGTCCGCTTCCTTTGCAGGGGTTGCGGTAACGCCAGAACGCCGAGCTCTGATTGGCTCTCGCTGGAAGGATAGTGGGTAGATCTCAGTGCAGGCTTCCATGAGGTCTACCCCGCTATTCTTTCAATCGGAGCCAATCAGAGCTCGGCGTTCTGACGTCACTGCAACCGCGCGCTCAACAAGAAGCAGACGAACTTGCATTCTGAGTATAGTCCCCAAATAAGCTACGCTTCGGAGTAACGACACTTGAGTCATCTTGGTGCTGAAATTCATGGTGGACACTTATCTGAACATTTATCTGACATCACAAAAGACGCTTTTCCCTCCTTCAAAAAAACAAACAAACAAAATATTAAAAGAACCCGCTACAGAGAAAACCAATATCGCCCGAGCTTCCTGACACCGCGTATATACACCTAAAGCTCAGGAAGTCGGCTTTTCCTAATTGTAACAATAGCCAAGATCGCGCCCGCTCGGCACTAAGCAGCAGAATGGCGGAGCCTACAAGACAATCGGGGCATCGAGAGCCGGTACTCCATAAGCGTATAGCTTATGCTATGGTATGACCAGACGCCCCGGAAAAGGCTTCGCGTGTCCCTTTCCCGCTGTGCACTCAGAGCATCGATCATCCATCTAGGAAACTGGCCTCAGTCGCAGGGACCAGCTCCTGTTGAAAAAAGAGTGCGACCTGCCCCGAACCACTGAGCGGGTGGGACGTCATTTTCACTGTCCCAATGCGTATATATGTAGACAATACTGACAGTTTTGAACAACGCTGAACGAGTTTTATTAGATTCACGCTTGTTGCTTCCTGACTCCTCGATCAAGCTGTCAGTTGATCAGGGACTATAAATAGAGCCCTGCGTATCCGTGGATTACCGGCGGATCATCCCCAGATATTCGCAGTAAACTGGTGGATACGGATACAAATTAATTAGATTTGGCGGATTGAGGATCGGATGCGGATATCCGCGGGTCTGGATCTACATTTTTGCCGAGGCGGCCCATAAACGTGTGCGACCGCACAGTGTGAAGCGAATAAATAAGTGATATTCGATCCTCTGGAGCGGCTGGAGTGGTGGAACTTAATTGTGCCAGCACGTGTTGCCCACCTCACTCTTGTAGCACAGTTCGTGCATGCCATCCCAGCGTCAAGTGCATCAACGGATTTCTTATTAGCGGGTAATAATTTAAGAGAGGCGAACCAGTCTGAATCCGTCCATGGTGACGATATTCTGTTACTTCAACACAACAACCTCGACAAATAAAACGTTGCGTCTGTGTGCGTGTTTTTTTTCTTTCTTGACAGTTGGCATTAGTTGTTTTCGAAGTATATGGTTCCGCCGTGCAGTTGAGGGTTCGTGTTAAAACAAACCGATAGGAGGTGTTTCCATTAATTAATATTGTGTTATTTCCCGGTGGAATAATCGCGCCTTACCGGATATACACGAGTACTTTGCTGCGATGATTGAGTGCCTTTCTTCTCCCACTTTTTTTAATTGTTTGACCTAAATAAAAGGACACAATGTTATTTGTCCGTCCTTTTATAAATAATGCGTCTGCTTCAAGTGGGTTCTACAAAACCAAAAGGAAACCAATACTGGATGGTATCAATGTCATAGACTTCCAAGACGATCTCATAACTGCGACCATCTTTCCAGCGATGCGAGAATGTCTGTGCAAGGATGATGCCTATTAATTAAATACAATAAAACAGAATACGATCAAAATTACTTTCACCATATTCTGTCACACATGGAACATTATAAGCAGACGGCTTATAACGTACCATCCGGGTGCATTTTTATTTTATTTTTATCCAGGCTTGATTTTATGATGTAAAATGAATGCGCGGATGGAGGGTCGGATGCGGTTCCAAATTTTACGGATGCGGTTCGGATACGGGTACAAAATCTGCGGATGAGGATCGGATGATCAAACTGTTATCCCCGCAGGACTCTAGCTATTGTTTATTCTCCAAATTTTTAAAAATATTTTTTGACTATGCAAGGTTGTTTTAGTAGAACAGTTCCTGACAAGTGCTGATTGTTGGGCAAGTTGGTTAGGTACGTGAGAAAACATGATTGCGCTTAAAGACAGGGACATAGGAAGCGCTCTGTGGTGTCTGTTCTTCCTATGTCCCTGTCTTTAAGCGCAATCATGTTTTCTCAGTTCTTCCTGAACCCAAACTGCGAATAGTTAATAAGATCGTAATTGTCCGAAAACCTAACTAAACAATGATTAGTTTTTTTGTTTTTTTTTTGGAAAGCTTTAGAAAAAAAAAGGGCAATAAAATGAAAGACGTTTACATTCCCCTGTAACGCCGCTAAATTTAGCGGGAAAATTTTTCGCTAAATTTAGCAGGGAAAGTTTTTCGCTAAATGTAATGGGAAATTTTTCCGCTAAATTAAGCGGGGAAATTTTTTCGCTAATTTAGCTGAAAATTTTTTTTCGCTACGCGGGGAAAATTTTCCGTTAAATTTAGCGGGAGTTTTTTCCACTAAACTTAGAGGGCAATGTTTTTTGCTAAATTTAGCGGAGAACCTTTCCCACTAAATTTACCGCATTTTCCGGACTACCTACGCCTGCGGACTACATGTCGTCATCACAGCTTCCGCTGTTCTTTAGGTGCATTATTACATTATTGGCTTCTGAACTGATAACAGGCTCGAAAAAAAAAAAAGAAATAGAACTGCGACATTTCTGCTCAATATATTTGTACGAATCAGTACCATCTACTCTATTCGTTACATTCACGAAATGTTCATTAAACGCATCGGCTAACTCTTGACCGTTTAAAATAACACATCTGTAGTGCAACGTTTCGACGGCAGTTGAAGTAGGAACAGCTTTAAATAATGAACCTATGTGTTTTCACGTAACGTCAGTGCAACCATCTACCGCCAAAAAAAAGTAAAGAATTTTTGTTGTACGTTAGCATTAGTACCCAGATGGCAGGGAAAAGCTGACGGAGTCCGTCTGTGGACAACACAGTGGAAAGGGAAGCGCGCCGCGTAGAGAGGAGGAGAGTTGTGAAGGGGACAAAGGCAAGAGGGAGGCGACGTCACGGGGTGGAAGCCAATCCGCGCGCGGGATACCGGTGAACAGCGAAAGCAGCGTCAGGAAGCGGATGCCGCTGCTAAGGCAGCCTCCCTCCCAACGTCCAGATTGACATGATCCTGTGGACCGGAGACTTGCCGCCCCACGACCCGTGGAAGGCCACGAAGGAGCACACTATCTTGAACCTGCGTGTGACGTCACAGCTGATCCAGAAATACTTCCCCAATGCCACCGTGCTGCCGGCCATCGGGAACCACGAGTCGGTCCCCATCAACAGGTGTGTACGCCTCGCCAAGCCTATACAACGTGCGCCCAACGGATCGAACCAACTTTACAAAAATCAGTTTTGCAAGCTCCGGAACTTCAATTTGGCACAGAGGTGTAGCTTAGTGGTGTTTTTTCTTGTTTCTTCTGAATGTAATAAAAGCAAGTTTGCCTTTATCTAAAGTTACAGCTAAACGTAAAATCTTTTCCGATGGCTCATATAAGTTAAGCCTTTTTATACTAAAAGTGAAGAAGTGCTTCTGTGCGGTGTCGAACCGGAACCGAACCGTTATCTTTAGCCGAACCTGAACTGAACCGAACCGAAATCATCGCAGCCATCTTGGAACTGAACCGGAAAAAAATATAACGGTAACCGGTTCAAAACGGTTCACGGTATTTTTGTTTTTGTATTAGAGATTGAATGATTGAGAAAGAAAATTGGCCGCTGTATTTCTAAGTAGTGATCAAATTGTCCTATATCGAATTGCAATGTATGCGAAATTGTGGGTGCTTTTAGCTCAGTTGCGTCGTCATCATATATATTGTGAAACTATTTCGTAAACTAGATTTCGCGATTTATATGACGAGGAGGTTCCCATTTCATGACTTTGTGCACTGTAATTAGTTCCTAAATTCAAGAGCACAGGATTCAACTTCTAATACTGCGACGCAAAGTCGTACCAAACACGGGCAAACATAAAATAGCGCAAAAAAGACAAGGACAAGAAGTATACAGAACAAGCACTTTGTCTTTTTTGCGCTATTTTATATATTTGTTTTAGATGAACCAACTATCCCAACAATGTACCCTACTAAACTATATTTCCTCTACAGTGGGCCCTTTCTTATGTTCTACGTTTAGTGAATCACCTTCGTGTCTGGTCAGCCTTATCGTTTTTGCTACTTGTCGTGCAAGACTCATCTCGTTTTGCTTGAGGAAAGGACTGGTACCCACGGAAGTATCTACTTTTTTTTTATTCGTCAGACCGTCCTTTGAACACGTCAAGCTGATTTCTAATAGCGCTTGTCCTTGTCTTTTTTGCGCCATTTTATATGTTTAACTAAGATGAACCAACTAGCCCAACAACACGGGTATTTTAGGCGATCTACTAGAGTAATAAACTTTTGATTCAGATAAGATATATGCGACTAAGGTAAACAAATTGAGGTTGAGTCGCATAAACACGATGTTTTGTATGTTAATCTAGTTTTTTTTTTTTTCTTTTCTGTTTTGTCGAAATTAAATAACGCAATTTCCTACCGTATTTACTCAGTAATAGCCGCGCTGTTTACAAGCAAAGCCTGTGGGTCTGCTTTCCCGCGGAGCACGGGAATAGCGATTCCCGTGCTCCGCAGGAATCGCTATTGGAGAATTGTAGTAGACCGTTTTACGGGACCGAGGTAACGTCTTTACGCGAAAATGATACCTGCTCAGATCGGAATTTTAAGGAGAATCGTGTTCTCAACTTCGGTATTTGGTGCGGTTTTTTTTTCGTTTTTTTTTTTCTTCTTTTTTTTGGAAATGCGACGATTGGCCGTATGTGTGCTCTGCAGGCAAGCACACGCAAGGGCCTTGTTTATAAAAAGTGCGGCTATTACTCGAGCAATTATGAGTATTTTTGGTATCTGAAAATAAAAGTGATTGTACGAATGATGAAAGCTATATAGTTACTCATTTCACGCTTGAAATAGTACTGCCAAAACAACGCGGAAAAAACGTTCTCAAATCAGCAGTACAAATCGGTTCGAACCATTATTTTTTCTCACCGGAACTGAACCGGAACTGAACCGAAAACAGTGAACCCGAACCGAACCGATAAAAATTTCAGTTCGACACTCTGTTTCTGTGGGCCATTACGACATTTTATTGTACAAACAAAGAACGAGGGCATAGTCAGGATTATTTTTCAACCCTTTTGTTGTTTGTGCTAAATAAAAAGTCCCAAAAAGTTTTTAAAAAAAATAATATTTTTTACTTTGGTGCTGAAAAGACCTAGTTCTCGTTTCGTTCATGAGGAGATTAGGGTTTTAGTTTAAGTTTTAATTAACTTGCAAGCTTGCTCTTCGTTATTTGCTTCCCCCCCTCCCCCTCAAAAAAAAATGCACCACCCAGCCGCAGCTCCTTCTTGTTCAATCACGATGTCAGAATTTGCGAAACTGATATTTTTCCTTTTGGATATTTCTTTTTTAGTGGGTTCGATTAGTTGGCCCCTCGCTGCAGAGTGATCGAACATAGCGTTATTGCAGCTTCCCAGTTCCCAACAAAGGAAACTACACCGTCCAGTGGCTCTACGACGAGTTCGCCAACCACTGGATGGACTTTCTGCCAGAGTCTACGAAGCCGACTATTAAAAGGTAAGATTTGATATTTGAGTTCGCTCACTACTCGTCTACAATTTGGTTTTGGTTCGATGTCTGACTTTAAGAAGTAACGTGTGATCATGTTTGCTCCGGTAACTCGGACAGTGTTTTTGGGTCTAAACATATGTTTCGGCATCGCCATTCGCTGAGCTGCCTCCGTAAGTTGCGGTGATTGGCTCTCTGAGTGTTGTGCGGGAAAGTAGACGCACGGGCTTTTTTAGTGTGTAAGTTATCGGGCAGTACATGCATGCGATACCCTAGCGAATAAATATAGAATAAAACGATACTCCGATCTAAAAACGCGGGTTGAGTGAAAATTCGTGCTCGGAACAGTAGTGCGCTTACCGCACTTACGCGGTTCCTGACGTTATATGCGTCTGCTAATTCTCTGCTCTCTCAGTTGGTATCAGAATTGATATTAGTTATGAACTTTCCACAGCACAGCCGAAACTTTCATGCGTATGTGTTTTTTAGAGTGCATAGAGCACTTTTTTTAATAAGACTGGTTGATTCCATGCGCTCTTTTTAGACTAGTAAGTGCACAACCCATGTCAAAGATGACTTTTGCGAGACCCCACCCCTTATATATACATAAAAACTTTCTTTATTTTTTATCTTCCTTTCTTTTCTTACGACAGGGGTGCCTTCTACTCTATCCAGGCCGGCAAAGGACTCCGGGTGATTTCCTTGAATACCAATCTTTGTTACATCTACAACTGGTAAGCAATGGTGATTACCGTATATGACAACACGAGGTCGTGTTTACTCTGCCCTCAAAGGTAGTAAGAAGTAACTGAATCGAAACAATAATTTACGGTATAGGGATGCGCTTCACGTACCTATACACAAGCAAGAAAACAGACCAGAAGGCGGAGACCGTCGACGTGGCTCTGTCTATTCTTGGTATCTTATTGAAGCGTTATGATCTTAATGAAATTTGCAGTGACTGAAGGCTTTCGCGTTTTCAATAAACTCCTCACGTATGCGGGAGTTTGTGTTACTGTGTGGCATATGTAAACTGCGCGCCACTGTTAGCACAAACACAACATTGGTACTCTTTAGCATTTTACCCAGACATGTTTACTTAGGTTAGTGCCCAAACGGGCACTTCCCTCCAAACTAGCATTTATTTTTGTTTTTTATGGTTGGTTTTTGGTTTTAGGAGAAAGGCAGCAAAAATTGATGATCACTTATTCGCACTAACATTATCGCGCAGTGTACCTTGAACCTTTCTCGGCAACTTCGAATGCATTCATGTCCACGAATTCAGTATTTCATACTCACCGTATTTTATACTCATAGAAAGAAGCAAGAGCAAGTTGCCTTCCTCTCGGCAGAAACGTTTTGCTTGAAAGCAATTAAAGTTTTGGCATCATACAGAGCAGAAGGGTAGCAGGATACAAATAAAACCAATGAAAAGCTCCGGATGGTTACGTTATAATTACGTTGGCCCGCGTCCGTGGCTTGCAAGCACGCATTATATGATAAGCGTGAAGAGTTACAAGGGCGCAAACATGTTGTCAAATAAATTTGAACCCGTAGTTTCTCATAGCGTTTTTCAACGATAATCGCCGTTCTAGCGTCCGTACGAAACAAATAGCCGACTATACACCGAGTTTCGAAAAATAAATAAACACCAAAAAACAACCGCCTATTTGTTCCTTATAAATAAACACCGAGACTATATTTTTTAAGTCACGGTTCTCAAATGAGGTCCGCGGACCTTGGGGTCCTCGAAGGCATTCTAGGGGTCGCGAGCCGGCTGCCTCATCAGTCGACCCGGCGAGATCAAAGTTGTATTCCTTTGTATATTGAGATGTAACGTTCGATTCTCGGGGGCGTTTTCGCGTCATGTAGCCTAGTGAGGTCTACGTGACCTAGTAGTTGTGTCATTCGTTAGACCATTATCGATTAACGCCGATCTGTCCCTCCCTGGCACGAAATCGGGCGTCCTCAAGCAGCTCGACTCTAACAAGCGGTCCGCGAAATATGATGGCTGTATATCTTTTAAGTGATCGCTTGAACAGACAGGCGCTCGCCTGAATCCTCGAATGTGGGCCCGACGCAGGTGGCTCCTGTACAACTCGACGGACCCCAAGGGCCAGCTGCACTGGCTCGTCGACGAACTGCAGCGCGCCGAAGACGCCGGCGACAAGGTCTTCATCGTGGGCCACGTGGCCCCCGTGCACCTCGAGTGCATCACCGCATGGGCCAACAGCTTCAGGCGCATCGCTAACAGGTAGGCCATGCAGGAGAACGTATACAGGGGTACGTGTTGGCGGTTGGAAGCGCTTTGCTCAACGCACACACTAAAGTCATCGACAACTTAAGGAACGCGAGGCGTGACCGATGATGTTCGCGCTTCTTGGTTGGTGATTTGTCCTTCGGCGTTCTTATCAGCTAATCTCTCAACCTCGTCGACTGCAGAGTGATTATAAAACGTCGAGGACACGCCAGGTTCTGCCTTTATTTAGCTGTCAGCTACTGAAGCAGCGCACACGCCGTTCAACCAAATTTAAACGCGTAAAAAAAAAGGGACTGAATTTAATTTTTTTAAGCCGACGGCATGTTTTATTTTGATTGGTAGATTCCACAACAGCGCAGTTGATAATAAAATATACTAAAAAGACACAAAAAATGCGGTAGCGCCTGTGGTGCCAGATCGGGTGAGTCTCGCACGGATGTCTCGCTATCCGTGTGAGATTCCTTGACGTATTTGCTGGAAAGGGTCAAGTTCTGAAGAACAGGCCCGTCCCACCTAGCTCCACAGCAGAGTGTGGTGACCATGTACAGATGCTCATTCCTGATCTTTACGGATTGAGCTTCTACAGGAATGAGCGTCTACAGAAGTGTTCCCGAAAATAAAAAAAAAAGATTTACAGGGTTTTTTTCATGCGCAAAAATAAACGTACGCATCGCCGAACGCTCATCCTCCGCCCGAAGGTAGCGCTAGAGGTCTGAACCAGTAGCCAAACTTTCAGCACGAACCGATATTTTATTCAAAAGTTATAGGTGATTTTCGGAAAAAATTAAATGGGAAAATGGAGCCCATTTTTGCCCGTTTTCGGTTTCTGGCGCCATAGAGTTTCATGTATTCGAAAACTCCGTCGGCCACCATTTTCCCACTAAAATGCTCAGAAAATCGCTTATAACTTATGAATAAAATATCGGTTCGTGCTGAAACTTGGACATCTGGTTCGGACCTCTATAGCGCTACCTTTGGGCGAAGAAAGAGCGTTCGGCAATGCCTAGTTTATTTTTACGATGAAAAAAAAAGCTGAAAATTGCCTTGTCCCGGCGAGCTAAACGAAACCGATCCGCAAAAATGTTTCCACCGGCGCAGATATAGCAACAATTAGTACGAGACGAACGGTGGGCAGATTCACATGACTGTATGTATTGCCGTTCGCTTAGCTAGAGCTGCGGATACACATTACGAAGCGGTGCCAGCACTAGAGAACTGCCTGTTCAGCGAAATGCTCCAAGGTTGCAGATCGTGAACTCGAAAGAACGAGCAATGTGAGGTGGAAGAACTGGGGTTCAATCGAGGTACCCTAGGCGGCACCCAAGTGAGCCGCAAGCTGACGCGTTTTCTCGTTGCCTCCGACGGCTCTCCAAAACTCTTCTTTCAGCGTCTGCACTTCTAGTGCGCTCTAAACGTCGATCACTACCATCTCCAGGGAGGCCTTGCGAACCACAAGAGCTAGAGAGCTGCGCGACCGCTGTCGAAAGCCCTACGTAGAGAGCCGCATCGCATTAAAGGACATTTTTAACTAGTTTAGAATAAATATATTTTGTTGGCTCACGAAATAAATAAAAATATAGGTCTGTAACTGAAAAAAATTGTCAAAAGCTACCAGATCAGTCTTTTTCTTTTCCTGCATTGACAAAAAAAAACGTTTAGCTTTTGTGAACAACTTCGAGGGTTTTGCACGAAGCCGGTGCAAGGAACCACCTTATTTCCGACCGACAAACGCGTGAAAGAAAGAGAAGACGCAAAAAGTCATGACAGTCCTCAACCATGTCAGCTGCAGCCCGGTTCGGCTTTACGAAGAATTGAAGGGGAAAAAAACTGTCCGGGTGAAGTTGACAGTAGATCAGGCATCGAATCAGGTGTAACAGTTGAATAGTTGGAGGATGATTTATTAATGCGAAAGCATTAACTGTCCCATGGAGCGAAGCCGGCGCTGTCTGCATACCAGCAAAACGAGCCATATATTCCCATTGGCTGCGACGCGTCATATCAGATGCTTCGTCACGGAAGCCGGCGGGGCCGCTCAAGGTCAAAGCGGACGCGCCTCAGAAATAAAACACAAAGAAAAGCACAGCAACGCAGATGCATCGTCACGGAAGCCGCGGAGCCGGCGGCGGGCGCCGCGCCTGCGCAGTGGGGGAGCGGGATGTCACCGCCGGAGCGCCGTGTGAAAAGGAAAGACGTGACGCGCTGCTTGTAGAAATGCGTTGCTTGTAGGAATGCTTTCGCATTCCCACACGTAAGAAGTCCTAAGTATCTTTTTATTTACATCTATACCTGCTGCGCCATTAAGCATTATGCAGAGGCATAAGGGGGGGGGGGTACATTGTGACAAAAAAAGCACGAGAGTACGCATGTCCGTACGCATGTTTCGGACATACGTTACGTTTCCATGGAAGCGACCGAAGCGCATCAAATTGAGCGGGGACCATTCGCATCCATCCTAATCCTCATCTCTTCCATCTCCTCACCCAATCACCGTCGTCAAATTTCTCTTCGATGCTCCGCGGTCGCCTCTATGTAAAGGTAGCCATATCGTGTCGTAGAACTTGGTGAAGAATCAAAAGCCGGAGCCTCGGAGTGAAAGGTATACAGAACGAAGGTGGCGTATTGGCGGCCGTCTTTAAGCGCGCGGTCACACTGCCGATATGCATCCTGCAAGAGACAGTCTGCGGACGCTGCTTGAGGGCGTGTTCTTTTCTCTCGTACGACGGTCACATTGGTCTTACAGACACTGTTTGCAGGACATGATTGAAGCACACATAGAGAAACGTCCTCCGAACATGCATGAGGCATGTTTTGCAGGCGATTCCGTCATTATGCCTGCAGAGCGTGTCTGTTTGTACGAGCATGCAGTGTATACTGCCACTCTAGGCAGCGGGGGAGGGAGCGATTCAGTGTTTAGCTACGATTTTTAGGCCCGGAGTAGGCATGGCCGAAAATCTCGAAGAAGTGTGCGTCGATCTAGTCATTGGATACAGGGAAGTCCGCGGGAAGTCGACTGCTCGCGAATCGCTTCCCGCAATGCGTCTCGCTCCGCGTGTATATATGTGGCTTGCCCGAACGACATTCGTATCACGATTGAATCCAGCTTGCTTTGCTCTGTCAAATGAACATCGACTACGTTAAGATGTTCGTGATTTTTTCTTCTTTTTTTTTTAATTGAACTGAGTACTACAATATTTAAATTGTTATTTAGTTGCTTCGCACGTTTTTGTATATGCCTCAAACGTACTCGTACGTCTGATCCCTATTGTGAAAGATGACGTCATTGAGCTACGAAATTACGCGAGCAATCGATCATTGGTGTCGATCGCCGTCATCGGTGCAATTTTCTTTTGTTCTCTCTGCGCATCACATATAGGCAGGAGACTGGAGTGCTTTCTGTGGTGCTCGGCGGCGTGACGAAGGACATTTTAGAGCTTTCAGACTAGTATAGCATTCCTGCTACACAGATGCAAAAATTAATGCTTTAAAAAATCTCGATTAATAAAATAAGTTCAAATTTGTGCTTTCTTTCTTTTCTTTTTTTGCAACGGGACATTATATTTATGTAATAATTAATTCCAAATGCGTCCAAAATTATCACTCTAAAAATTATCGTGCGTCTAGCTTTCCCGCAAAACACTGGGAGCCAATCACCGCAACTTATGGAGGCAGCTCAGCGAATGACGATGCCGAAACATATGTTTAGACTCAAAAAATGCAGTCTGAGTTGTGACATTAAGCAATGCAAGCGTGACGTTTTGCATTGCTTAATGTCACAACTCAGAGTGCGTTTTTGTTTTGTTTTTTGTTCTAAACATATGTTTCGGCATCGTCCTTCGCTGAGCTGCCTCCAAAAGTTGCGGTGATTGGCTCTCCCAGTGTTTTGCGGGAAAGCAGACGCACGGGCTTTTTTAGAGTGATCACTCAGCTTACTTGGTCGGCGTGAAAGATGTCTATTTCGTTCTCGTTATATCTCTCATTCCTGCAATGAGTTACTGCAGTTAATCTCGAAGTTCAGCTTCATATGAATGAAGTGGTTCGCAGAGACATCTCTGGGAAATTTAGATTCAGGTAACTGATTTTATGACCCAGAAATATAATAGAACAATATCTGAAGACGAACGCGCGATTCCGAAACAAAGCTGAGATCAACCGCGAGCCCCACCCCCTTCTCTCTCTCTTTCTCCCTTTCTCTTTCCCTTCCGCCCTTTCTCTCCCTCTCTCTCTCTTTCTCTCTCTCTCTCTCCATGCCTTCCTCTCATGATTCCAAGCAGAAGTTATGATTTCGATGGTTACCTCTTGCTTTCGCGTGTTGTGTCTTACGAAGACACATTGTCTGAAAAGCATGGGGAAAAACAAAATAGGGCTGCAATAGCGCATCATTTCGTTACTTTTCTTTGATTTCCTTTAAGAAGATCGGGTTTCGACAAGCTTTTCTCGTCGATACAGTCGTCACTGAGGCTGCGTGCTCACGACACGCAGGTACGAGTCGACGATCGTGGCCCATTTCTACGGCCACACGCACTTCGACCACTTCCACCTGTTCTACGACGAGAAGGACGAGTCCCGGCCCACGGGGGTCGCTTACGTGGGCCCCAGCGTCACAACCTTCATCGAGACCAACCCGAGCTACCGGGTGTACACCGTGGACGGAGCGGGGACAAAGCCTCCTGGGTACGTCTCTCTCAGTTGGAAAAATCGCCCCTTTGCCCCACTATCCTTTCAAAAGGCGCTAGTAAAACAGATTGCGATGCAGCGTCGAACTAGATGCGATCGCAGCGCCGCCGTTTCTGGCGTCGTGGCAACTCCGGGAAGGAAACACCCCTGAATGGAGGAGAGTTGGAGCTCGCTCATTTAGCGCGTAATAGGAATAGAGCGCGTCGCTGGCGTCGGTCTCTGATTACGGCCGTGTTCCTAAAATTTACTCGATCTTACTCCAGGGTAAGGGTTTTGTACCTTGGGGTTCCAAACCTACCCGCGTCCAGCGCTTTTCAATCTGTGTTGTCATGTGACAGACCCGCCGGAGTAACTCGGATCCATGTGGGTAAGATTTGGAACGCAGCCTGCGTGATCCGCAGGAGTAACTGGTCAGGCTGGTCACACCCTTTCCTTGCGTTTTCTTACGTTACGTCACCGAAACATTCGTTTCTCGAATGTCGCTTTAGACCTCAAAATTAAGTCTGCGCTGTGGCATTACGCAAAGCAGGCATGACGCTTTGCATTGCATTGCGTAATGCCACAGCACAGACTTCATTTTTAGCTCTAGACGGATGTTCCGCCTCATCATTCGCTAAGCTGATTTCCTAAATCTCAGAGTTTGGCTCTTCGAGTGTTTTGAGGGTAAGTAGACACGCAGGCATTTTTTAGAGTGTAATATCCCTTTGGCCTATACATAGCTTGGCCGTAACATCATTTGCGGCCATGCTGGTATTTCATGTGCCATGAGCGTTCGCTTCACCATGTTAGTTTCATACCGCAGGAGTAGTGGTTCGAGGGAACCAGTAATTGTAAATAACCGTCAGTACCCAGCAATGGCGTATGGTTGGCCTGACAGAGATCCCCGCATCCTTAGACAAAACTCCTATTTAACATCTGCAAAGAACGGCGATCTTGACGGTGTGGAATGCACGTTGCAGAAGCAGTGTGGAGCTGAGACTGCAGCCAATGCCACAACCACGAGAGCTTGAGGTCGCTGCTTTGAAACGATGTTCCGCAGAACGATCGAACACTCGTGCTGGGAATGCACGTCTCAAAGCCAGAAGCGTGGGCTAGCTCGATAGCTTTGGTTCCAGTCTCAGCTTATGAGCGTTCTCCGCCAAGTCACATTCAGGACTATACTCCACGAGAGGGACATACTGTCACGAACTGGCGCTACTTTAGATGCGGAGCATCTCTTGCTCGGGTCTATGTCCTGCGGCGTCGTAGTCCGCACTCGCACTACGCACGCGCAACTCTCCTTCCCTCTCTCCAACAGCTGCGCGTTACGTTTGGCGTTACTCTCTCCGCTCTCTTCTCTACCAGTTGCGTGCACTGCGCGTTCGTTCGCTTCTACCACACCGCGCGCGCACCTCCGCAACTCTCCTCCCTCTAGTCTCCTCTCCTTCAAGTGCAGAAAAAATAAACGGCGAGCGGCGAGCGTGTCCAAGTGCTTCTCTGCCGCGAGCCGCGACGAAGGCTCGTGTAGGGGGCTACGCTAGGGGCAGTCGGTGGCGCCATCTCTCGTCGTCAGCACGCAACCGACTCTTTCCTCGGAACCAACACGATGCTCCGCATCACCCCATGGTTTTTCTCGGGAACATGGTGTATTTTTTAGAACTCATGACGTGACGGCATGCTAGCGGAGCTTAAGAGGCCGCCACCAGACGCAATTTTGAAATCTGTTTATTCGTTTTAAAATTAGTTTTCTAGACTTCTCCGCTGCAGCCCAGAAACACTATAGTCTAGGCTAGGGGTTTCTGGGCGGCCGGCACAACATGGACCACATCTTAACAAAGAAATAAATGTGCAGACATTTCATTCCTGTACCTCTTTAACGCTCTCGCGTTAAAAGCACTCAAAGATCGCAACACTCCGAGGTCATCTCCGGCGATGGGAGGAGCATGTTCCGAAACCAGGACCACTGTCAGCCAATAGCAAGTGAAGGATCCTCGGGTCTTCGACCGTGGACCCGAGTGACATCTCGAATGCGCGCGGCTTGTTGCCCGCACAGCCCCGACTACGATTCAACCCAGCAGCGAGCGAGCGCTCGAGAGCTGATGACCAAACACAGCACTCCCGGGAAAAAAAAAAAAAAATATATATATATATATATATATATATATATTAATATATAGTGCGCTGTTATTGAGGCGATTATTGCAGTAATACGTTCCCTCCCTGTGAATAATAACATATGTCAACTACTCTTATGTGCTTTTATCATCCACAAAAGCATAGACATTTTTAATAACAGCGTTTGCAATCTCAATGAAATGTTACGTTTTTCTTGGTCACATGTCGTCCTGCTCACAGGCACAATGCTCCTCCTATCGCCGGAGATGACCTCGGTGTGTTCGATCGTTGATTGTTTTTGTTTTTTTTAATAGAGAAATCGGCCGTGCATCGTTATGATTTATGGATTCCTAGGGTGCTTAGAGTCCGCAGAGTAACTTATCGCCATATTTAGGCGATCTCGGAAACCTCCTTAGGGCACATTTCATTTAGCTTGACTTTCGGCTAGCACTCGTGCCCAATTAGTGAGAACACGAGCCCTAGCGTCAGCGTTCGGGTGGCACTCGCGTTTTCTTCTCTCGTCACTGGAGTGAGCACCGGAAACGGTTAGGAGCCAGTCACGTGTAACACATCCCCTGTTAAGACGTGTCACTGTGTTCACTTTCCACACGGACACAGCCGATCACGGTGCATGTATGAAAAGTATTCCAACAAATAACGAAGCTCAGAATTCGACAGCGAGCATGGCGTTTCTCTTTGTGTCTGCGCACATCGCGTTTCTCATCTCGTTCTGAGCTTCGTCGTTTGTTGGAATCTTTTCATTGTGCGCTGCGATTGGATGTGTCCGTTTCTCCAGAAAGTCATACGCGAAACCTTTAATATTTTTTTTGCGTGTTTGAGCTATTTTATTGTTCGGAGGAAGCGAATTGGTGACTCGGTATGGCATTGGGACTACGCTTCGTTTCACTAGAAGTATAAGAGCGCAGCAGATGCTACGAGCCAATGGGACCATCGGCGTTTATCGTCTTTGTGTGCGTATAGGTTATCGTCGAATTACCCGCTTTTAGTTTGTGTGTCTTTTAGACATTTGCAACTACGGCCTTAGGGCGCCACCATCTTGCTACCGGTGTGGCTAGACTGCCGGATAGTCAAGCTTTGCTGAGGCTTACGGACGGCCTCGACAGTCCTTCACCATCAGACGATCTACCCACACCAGCAGCAAGATGGCGGCGCCCAGAGGCCGACTTTGCAAACATCCCCTTGCCCACGGCTGCGCTAGCTATCTTATGATGAAACGAAGCATAAAGTTTTGCGTGAGAAGAGATGGCACATAAAGCGCGTTGTGGAGACAACAACCCTGGGTTTGTTAAGAAGGGGCCCTTTCTATACTCTGTTTCACTTTATGTCCGACCGTATAGCTGACGCTACGTTCCCGTATGGAGCCAATCAAGCAGCCCCAAAAGTGCATCGCCAGGGCGCTCATCGCATTTGTGTGTTTCCTATCCTCGACTAAACCGATCACGCACACTAAATGCGTTGTTTTCGTTTTGTTTTCTGAGCCAGATTGGTTTATCGCGTGATTTAATAAACAAAGGGTAAGAATATTATGCAATCGCTTTCTGCGAAAACATTTGATTCCTGACGAAGTTCGTGAACGCGGCTTATCGCTGCCAAATACTGCAACCTAAAAGGACGCCAAAGTAACGTTCGTTACGTTTTAGAAATAACTGCATTATACTATTTCGTTATATCTACAGGACAATGACGAATCTTAGTAACGCGTTAGTTTTTTACTTACTGACGAGTAACACTATTTCGTTACTTATTCTCCTTAACGTGCACATCGTAGACCATTCAATATAGGCACGAACGTCGCCGCACGGAACTACCAGCCTATTTGTTTTAAACCAGAAGATGAAATCTCAGTAATGCGTGTATTATTTTCAAATGTTTTTCTTGTTACACTGTTCCCCTTTGTGTGTGTGTGTGTGTGTGTGCGCGCGCGTGTGTGTGTGTGTGTGTGCGTATGCGTGCGTGCGCCGTTATGCAGAAATTTACTATATAACAGCGTTGTGTCCTATATTTGCACAACCACACCATGCAGCCCCTTTTACGTTATGTTTTCCAGAGGGCCTTTAAGGGAACACGAATAAGTGAAGCCAAACCCTTTCCCGCTTTGTCGGCCGCGCAGGAGGTTGTAGACCACGAGACGTACTGGATGGACCTGGCGGCCACCAACCGAGACGACAAGCCCAGGTGGGCGTTGCAGTACGCGGCCAAGAAACACTACGGCCTCAAGTCCCTCTCGCCGCGGCACTGGCACGAGCTGGCAGAGAGGTTCAACAAGGACGACAATCTCTTCCAAGATTACTACAGGTAACTTATAAACTCAACTCCTCTATTTTTTTTAGGGAAGTTATATATATTTTTTTTTCAAGAGTGCGCGCCATCTGGTAGTTGCCGCGCTAATTATCCGTGTTCGCCATTGTATGAGTACGTACTCGAAGCATGTATTGGACACGTGGGCCGAGTCAGCGTTCGGCGTGGGCCAGGCTCAGCTCGCATCGAAAACGAATACTGCGTCAGTGTTCGGAGAGAATTCGGATCCAATCGCACGCCTCGTGCCCTCAATGGATGAATGCTAACGGCTGTTCCCTTTATATCGGGCGGCAGAGCTGCAATTTCCTAAGAAATTGCGATAGTCAGTGTTGCTTGATGGGTTTCTTTAAAAGGGTATATTGCATAATAACTAGAACATAGGTTGAGAAGTGCAAATCACCTTTTTGTTCTATGGCCGTATAGTTTCGCGGCGAAAGTGTGAAGCAACTATACGGTGCAACACGTTTTTGCAATTTCTTCGGAAAAAAAAACTTGTACACAAATATGCGCCGTATACATCATAGAGATCATACATACTAACTCTAGAGGAAAAGGTCCGCCATTTTCCCATGCATTCTGGCTGCCGCAAGCGGCGGAGCATGCAGGCAGACCTTCGGGGTCCCACACATGGTTACCAACTGCCTTCGATTGGCTGTGTTCCGAGATTTTGAGGGCGCGAAGGAATAAACATCTGACTCCGTCTTTTACAAAACGTGTCTGCAGTTTTATTATCCGTATGAAGGCGACTGCGCCGACTGCGCACGGAGGAAGAAACCTGACCCTCGGGCCCGGCCGGCGCGCCGCGCTGTTTTCTCGAACGCGCGCCGGAGAACGCGCTAGGGTGCCTCGACGTCTCAGATAAAATATATGGCGGAGGCCGCCACAATATCATCAGAGCAGTTTCATGAACTTCAACAATCCACGAACTTACCGATGGAAAGATATTCGCGTTCCTTTCGAAGCTTTCTTTTTGCATAGCGCGCAGACGTACCGCCTCTCGTCAACACTAATCTAAATCACATAACCGGCTCCCCGGTTGGCCGCGCGAGCCGCGCCCCAGGAATACGAAGCCGCGCAACCATCAGATTTCCGAGATTTCGACAGAAGAGAAGTTAACTGGGCCGGGCAATTGATTGATCGATTAACCTACCGATTAATCGATTAATGCTTTAATAGAGATAAATATGTTTTAACCGGTTAATCGGTAATATTTTAACGAACCAAAATAAAGTAAAAAGTAAACGGTTTCACCACGCAGCCGTGGACGATAACAGCTTTATGTAGGGCAAACTCTGCGTCAAAATGTAGCCTAAAGTAAATTGTAGGGTCAAGATTTGTGACTCCTGAGGAGGGGTGCTGAAGGTAGGTTACCCGTGTCCCGGCCAATTTCAACGCTTCTCGAGCGTCAGTTTAGCGCAGCAGAGACTAGTGTGAACAATCAAAGGAAGTCGCTCTTGCAGGATAATATCAACGAACCTCTTTAGCTCATGCAGCTGAAGAAATAATATGTGGGCGCGAGTGCCTTTGAATTGCTCTTAACTACACATCAAGGTTAATTCATAATAGAAATTGCGTATTTCGCCCTTGACGTCATATTCAGCAAATGCAAAAACAGAAAAACAGATATTAATTTCGACTTTTAAAAAAATATTATACATAGAAATGAACAAGAGCGATTAATCGATTAATTAATCGATGAAAGGCGTGGCGATTAATCGGGTTAAAACTTTCAATCGACGCCCAGCCCTAGAAGTTAATGCAGCGTAATGAGTATAATGCTTTTTATAAGCATTAGAATAGCTCAGAATTTAGCTTACAACGTTAAATTATCACTGTCTATTTTGCTGGGAGTTTTCAGTCTTCGCGATTACCATTGCGACTGTCGTCCTTCAGCTGGTAACATTGGTTTCTTTCTCTCGTGTTCTGTCGTTCTCTTTCGCGATCTTTCACTCGGGACCCATGGATGTCGGCGCACGGGATTTGCCACTCCTCCTCACCCACCTTTACCCCCCTGGTATACATTGCTCCGATTTTCTGCACTTGCCATATTGTAGACCTGGACTCGACTCAGCACGTATTTGACTGCAGCAGGGACACGTGTGCGGCGCCATTGTTTAGCGTGGACTTTCTCGCAATTGTTGCGTCGGCGCGTGTTTGCGCTTTGGACTCCGGTCCGAAACCACAGGCTTTGCGCATAGGAGCAATGCCCAAAACACGGAGGACGCCGACGTCGCCTACAGCGTTTAAAAAAATTTGCAATTTTTTGCGGTACGTTTTTAAGAAATGTTCAGTAAATGTTTTTTTCTCCTCTTGTTCCCCAGGTTTATGCATAAGCTGTTCAAGCCCAAAGAATGTGGGAAGAAATGCAAGCTCCAAGAGATCTGCAGCATAAAGTCCGTGACGAGCAAGGGGCTGTACGCCTGCATGGAA
The DNA here is from genome assembly GCA_037355805.1 of Ixodes ricinus. NCBI lineage: Eukaryota > Metazoa > Arthropoda > Arachnida > Ixodida > Ixodidae > Ixodes > Ixodes ricinus. The sequence goes on from JAZHYW010062024.1 coordinate 53,138, forward strand.
TCCAAAGGCCTCAAGATGACATAATTCCTGCGAGAGCACGTCGTGACAAATGTATTTAAAAAGACATCTTCCGAGTTGTGCCAGCAGCAGCGAGGAGTCAAGGCAGCTGCGCATGACGTCATCTTTAGTGGATCCCCGACCGACGCGCCCCAAGCGGCAAACACGGTGAAGCTCGAAGACAGTCACCGCAAAGCGGCAGACGACCCGTCCCCGTCTTGCCGTCTCCGCGTGCTATGCTAACGTACTCATCCACGATTTATGCCCTGTGTATGCTGAAGAACTATACGCTGCGAGGCATTTTTGCAACTGTTTTGTCAATACTCGATCTAGATCGAAGACTGGACGCCGCGCGCTGTGTTGTTGACGCAGATATACAAGGAACCTATCACACGTGCTCTTTGCCTGTGATGTGGGTCAAACATCGTTGAATTTGTCCGAAGCAACTCTTATATGTAGTCGTTCACGCGATCATCTTGGCTAAGACTCAGTCACTGTTGTATATAACATAATCAGTCGTGTTTTTGTTATCTTAGTTGTCGGATGAATTGTGAGCGTTGACGAAAGAGAAAAACAAGACAAAGCTCGTGACTATCAAGTTGTGTTTAGCGACCGTTTAGGCTAAAAACAATCTTGAAATGATTCTTCATAAGCAAGTGATAATTTTACTATTGTTACCTAGGTGGCTTTTCTTTTTTTCATAGCAATCTAGGCTGTCGAATACAAAAATGATGCCTTATTATGTCGGTCTGATATCGACAGAAATAGTAGTAACAAATTATAGTGTACAGCAAGTGTTTGATATAAATGTAATGAATATGTCCAATAAACTTACTTTTTACGTAGTGTTCCTCCTCATTTTGAAAAAAAGTTATAGAAAATGTATACACACATCGCGCACAAAAGTAGGGTTGGGCAGAGTTACCCTAAAACGTATTTGTAAATACAAATTCTGGGATACATGGCAAAGATGCCTAAAATACATTTATAAAAAGGTATACACGAACTCAACTCTCCTACGTCACGCCGCGGTGGTGGCGCGTCGGGCGCACTTCCGGTCTGGGGCGGTGGGCAGAAGTCGCCGTGCGAGACATGTATTCCTGGTTCTTTTGGAAGAAACCAGACAAAAAACCTGCCTTCTCGTCAAAATGCTGCGACGGGGGCTGTACCAAGAGAGTCTGGAAAGGTTTGAAGATCAGTTTTCATGTGTTTCTGCCCCCTCCGTTCGTCCGAGAACGTGGATAGTAGCCGTGAAAAGGGCAAACCAGACGCTGTCGAACTACGATTGCTTGTGCGGGCAACACTTTGTGGTCGCCAGATGTATTTGTTTTGTTCCAACATGAACGAGAGAAAACCGCCAAGTTGTCCGGACCACCCACGGGTTCAGTGCGTCTTCAAATTCACACGGCCGCCTGATCGTTCGAACTTTCGTCTGCTCTTTCAAACTTGTCTGCTTTTTGTCGTCTGCTCGTTCAAACAAAAGCGGCCCGTAGACCAAACTTTGACCCGGTGATTTCAATAAGAACTAATTGCAGGCCTCAAAAGACTTAAGTAGGCTCGGTGTAAACAGTAGATACAAGATGTTGATCATTGGTACCAGTGGCCATCACCGACTTGTTACGCTTGGTCTGTTCCCGCTTCCGATTTTCAGTATCGACGTCGATCATCGCCGCCACCTTCTACACTTTTGCAGCACGAGCGACGTCGCGACCGAAAATAGCTAGAAGAATCTCATCATGGTTTTGGCGTCCATTCTGCGGCGTTCATGCGAATGAATCGCCGCACGTCAAATTATTTACGCAAAGTTTAGCGGCGTAACGAGCCTTGATAATTTCGCTCAGGCGATTAAAGTGGTAAGACATTGCTATGAGGACGTAGAATCGACAATTCCAACGCGAAAAAGAGTATGCAGACTCACACAGACGCCGACAACGTGACATTCCAATGGTTTGTTGACGCGGGACGCGGTGCTTCTTGCCCGCACTCCATTGCGCATGCGTTCGAACTGTCGTCTGCTCTTTCAAACTTGTCTGCTTTTTGTCGTCAGCTCGTTCAAACGACAGCGGTCCGTAAACCAAACGTTGACCCGGTAATTGCGATAAGAACTAAGTGCAGGCCTCAAAACACTTTTGAAGGTTGGTTGGGGTAAGTAGGCTAAGTGTAAACAGTAGATACAAGAAGATGTTGATCATTGTTACCGGTGGCCATCACCGACTTGTAATGCCCGATTCTACTTGCGGTTTTCAGTATCGACGTCCACTATCTCAGCTACGGTCCACGCTTTTGCAGCCCGAGCGACGTCGCGACTGAAAATAGCGAGCAGAATCTCATCGTGGGAGTCAGGCTTTAGCGCCCATTCTGCGGCGTCCACGTGAAATGAATCGCCGCACGTCACATTATTCACGCAAAGTTTTGCCTCGTTAATTTTGCTGAAGCCGCTCAAGTAGTCAGACATTGTTCGGAGGACGTAGAATCAACAATTCCAACGCGAAAAAGAGCACGGGGACTCCCACCGACGCCGACAACAACGCAATTCAATGGTTTGTTTATGGGCGACGGCGGGCTTCTTGCCCACCGTCCACCGCGCATGCGCGGCGCCGGTGGCGTCCGCTAGGGGCGCTCCGGTTTGTTTGTAAACATGAGTTGGTGTATAGCGAAATGTATCAGAAATACACTAGCAACATATAAAAAGTATTTGAAAATAAGAACACAATAACACACCCGGCGGGAAAGCAGGTAGTGAAATACATTTTGTCAAAAATCCACTTCACATGTCTTCGTAATTCGTAGGACCCGTTTGTTGAGTGCACCCTCTAGTGTATACAAAGAACAAAATAAAAAATATATAAAAAACTTTCAGCCTTTCCATTTTGGCGAAGACGGAAGACCAGCGAAGCTGTACTATGGGAGAAATGAAGTAATGGCCGGCAGCAAGTCGGCAAGCCAGAGTGGGAAGGTTGCCGCAATCTATGAGGGACAGTGGGAACCAGACAATCGGCAAGCCAGTTGTCTGGTTGCCGCCGTCACTTCATAGATGGCGGTAGTTGTCCGGAGTTTTGTGTCGACATTTGTTTGCCCGCGGACACGATACTGGAGAGAGAAACTAGCCCTTAACAGCTCCGCTGTAAAAACATTATCTACGTTAATTTTGGGATATGTGTTAACCAACAAAGAGTACTCAATGTAGAATTTCCCCTTTCACGTTTTTGACCCCCGAAATAAGTAAAGGACGCATTAAAAATTGTAGCGAGATACACCCGGCCCTGATAGTATCATGATATCAGAATATAAAACCATAAAAAACATAATATATATATACATATATATATATATATATCGCATATTTTTTATGGTTTTGGTTTTATATTCATATATATGTAAAACATTATCTAGCTTTGATTGTTCGCGCATAACAGCGCGCCTCGGTGATTTCGGTTCTGCACGGGGCTCGCGCTGGCGCTCACTCGTGCCCTGCGCAATTTCGAAGAACCTTGAGCAGATCGACCGACCCGCCGCCTGGGGCCCTATGTTGAGCTTTTTGGACTCCCAGGGCGACTAGGGAGAGGGAAGTGACATCAACAACGCTCTTTGGATGTTGATTGGTGGAGTCGCTGAAGACGAATTTCTGCGTTGTCGTCACGACTTCAGAAGGTGAGTTTCCGCGATGCGTGGTGTTGCTAAGATACGTTCATTCACACCTACGTCACTTCCTTCTCCCTAGTCGCCGTGGGAGTCCAAAAGCGCAACATAGGGCCCCTGTTTTTGATTCTGCTTTGCAGTCTGCTCTTAAACCCTTCTCGGGTTCTATCAGTGCCAGCGTCTTTCTCGCCTACGTGACATCTGGTAAAGGTGCGGGTAACGTACGCCCCGGACTCCTTTTAGCAGCCGAGATAAGAGCCCTTGCCGACCAAGCCCCATTGACGTCACTCCCGTGCACTGCAGAAGCCTCCGCCTTCAAGGTCTGTCCCCGGAATGCGGATTTCTTTCTGTTTAAGCGGACAAGAAAGCAGCAATGGTCGACAATCGAGAAGAACGTGCACTACCATCGCCGGTCGTGTTCCAACGACTACAGGACTCCCCTTCTTTTCACGGGTTTCCTCAAAATGCCGACGACTGGCTGGAACAGTTCGAGCGGGTGGAGTGCTGAACAAAAAATCAACAATGTTTACTCCGCGCCAGAATACTCGGCAAGAACATGCTTTGAGAACCAGGAACGCCTACTGATAACGTGGGACGCGTTCACAGCTTGCTTTCAACAAGCATTTTCCACGGTCCTACGGAAAGAGCGAGCCGAGCTGCTGCTCCAAACACGTCTTCAGCACCCCAACAAGACATTGGTGGTCTTCGTTGAAGGAATGAATCGTTTGTTCAGGCGCGCCGACCCCCGACATGGCCGAAGACAAAAAGATCCGGATCCTTATGAGGGGAGTGGAAGAACAGCTTTTCGCCGGACTAGTACGCAACCCTCCAAAGACTGTTGCAAAGTTCGTCGCCGAGGCCAAAACCATCGAACGGACCCTTGACATGCGAACGAGGCAGTACAATCGACCGGTGCCAGCGATTTCCGCCATCTACTCCGAACCTCGTGGAGTTGACGCCCAGACGTTGCGGGACACCGTTCGAATCGCCGTGCGTGAAGAACTGAGGAAGCTATTTCCAATGACGCAGCAACCTCAAGTCTCGTCCTTGTCCGAGGTCATACGAGAAGAACGGCAGCAGGCGTTGAGCTCAATGGATATTTCACCAGAAGCACAACGACCCCAAGCTATGACGTACGCTGCCGCTGCTCGTAGACCTGCCCACCTCCCAAACCAATGCGAACCGCCCTCAGATCACTAACAGCCTCCCTCCATCACCATTCCTCCCATCCCACGATCGACGCCCTGGCACGCCGAAGAGCGAAATCTGGCACACGCCTAATCGCCAACTTCTCTGCTTTCACTGTGGAGAAGCCGGTCACGTATACCGCTTCTGCCCATACCGCCGACTTGGACCTCGAGGATTTTCTAGCGACGCTCCACGCCCCCAGGTCGCAGAGCGACCGCAAGAAGTTCAACACTATTTAGCTGAGCCTGTTTGAGGACGACGGCGCTTCTCACGGTCTCAATCGCCTATAGTCGACCTGTTTCGCCACAACGCCGTTCATCTTCAGAAGCCGCGAGACGCAAGTCGCCCAGCCCCGGTAGGGGAAACTGAGGACAGCAACCCCTGGAGGTGGGGTTGCTGTACAGCGCGGTCTCGAACATCCTGCCAACCCGCACCGACGCAGCCGCGATTTGACGCCACGACGCCCCAGCGACGACCTGCCGACCTGAACGTATCTCTCGACGGACGCGACATAACCGCCCTCCTCCACACGGGTGATGGTTACTCCGTCATCAGCGGACAGTTTGCAAGAGCACTAAAGAAAGTGACGACCCCTGGGACGGCCCTCTGATTCGTACAGCGGGAGGTCATCTTGTGACTCCCATCGGACGATGTACAGCGAGGATTACAATCCGCCATTTCACTTACCCTGCGACGTTCCTCGTCTCACAGGTGCTCGCGGGACGTTATCCTGGGTATGGATTTTCTTCTGGAGCAGGCGCTGTCATTGATCTCAAATCAAAGTCGGTCACAATTTCTACAGAGCACGCCATCCCGCCCAACGTCCAGCCGACCACGCTTACGCTACTCGACGAGCATGTTACGTTACCACTTCGCTCAAGTGTCCTTGTCTCTGTCACAGCTGTCGCATCCACTACGAGGAAGTCGTTGAAGGCAACAGATATATCTAGTGCTTCAACGAGGAATCTCGGTTGCGAGGGGAGTCGTTCGCCTTCAACAAGGTCAAGCGAATATCTTGTTAACAAACTTCACTTAGGAATACCAACACCTCAGCCGGGTCACCTCACTCGCTTCCCTAGAGGACACCGCCGAGGTCAGTAACGCTCTGACTTTCTCCGATACACCCTCGACGATTTCTGTGACGGAAGAGGCTGCTCCCGCATTCGACGTGAACCCTGCGCTGGCCCGGAGAAAACAAGACCAACTACAGCACCTACTTCAACGCTATCACGACTCTTTCTTGTCGTCTTCGAAAATCCGGCAAACCTCGATTGCGAAACATCGAATCATAACACACGAGGATGCACGCCCCTCCGACAATATCCTTATCGAGTTTCATTCAAGAAGCGCGCGAGATGCTCTCCGACGACATAATTCTACCCTCAAAAAGATTTAAGCATCGCCTGTCGTTCTTGTAAAATAAAAAAAAAAAGTGGCATTTTTATGTTTTGCGTTGACTATCGCCGGCTAAACAAAATCACTAAGAAAGACATGTGTCCTCTGCCCCGAATCGAAGACACGCTAGACCGAGCCACGCCAAGTATTTCTGTTCGATGGATCTCAAGAGGGGATCGGGATATTGGCAGATCAATCAATCAATCAATCAATCAATACTTTATTTTCTTTCACAAGAAAGATGGCAGTTGGGACAAAAAGCTGCAACAAGTGCAGCTTGACGAGGCCCCAGCTCCAAAAAGGCAGCTAGCATTCGCCAACAGTCAAACATGCACTAGCGCACAACAGTACAGGCACAATAAATATATACACAGAGGCGTACTTTTAGCTCAAAGTACAAAACTCTTTGAAACGTAGCTGTCCCGATCCCTCTCGTCGAGGTCGACGAGAGGGATCGGGAGAAGAATTCTCTTTCATAACACCCGACGGACTGAATGGTTTAGGTCATGCTTCGGCCTGCTCAGCGCCAGCTACGTTTCAAAGAGTTATATACACCGTGTTGGCGGAGCTGAAATGGCAGACCTGCACTCTAAAAAAAAAGGTGTAAAAGTGTGTATTGTTACACCCTTTGTCCCATATAATACACCCCAAAACTTCAATTCGACGTACAGCGCCCTACAGTCGAACAGACGGCCCCAAATTTTACGAGGGCTTGATAGCAGTGTGGTACAACTTATTAAAATAGCTAGTGTACGTGTTACTGACTACAACAACAAAAAATCAGTTTTTTTTTTTGCCTGATTGCAAAAACTTAGTAGTTTTTTTTATGTGGTCTTTGATACGTATTTTAGCTATCTAAAAAGTTATATCACACCGTTATCAAGCCCCTCGTAAAATCTGGGGCCGTCTGTTCGACTAGAGGGCGCTGTACGTCGAAATGAAGTTTTGGGGTGTATTATAGGGGACAAAGGTGTAAAGTGATACCCTTTTTTTTTTTTTAGAGTGTGCCTCGTATATCTCGACGACGTTGTCGTGTTCTCCGCGCACTTCGATGAGCACTTACGGAGACTGGAAACGGTACTCGAAGCAATTAAGTGCCGATTCGCTTACGAAAAACTAAAATTTTTCGGACACATCGTTAGTGGAAGCGGATTTCATGCTGATCCCCAGAAAACTGCAGCTATTGCGCGCTTCCCGCAGCCAGCCGACAAAGAAGCCGTTCGTAGGTTTCTAGACATTTGTGCTTAGTTGTTACAGACGTTTCGTGAAGGGCTTTTTTGTCAACTTGCCGAGCCCCTCATGCGCTTGACGCACGATGACGTCCCGTTTGCCTGCAGAGCCAGAGCAAGGAGATGCATTCCGGGAGCTCCAGCAACGCAGTCACCCCCGTCACTGGCCCTCTACAACGAGAGCGCCGAAACAGCGCAGTTCATACCAACGCCAGTTCTGTAGGCCTCTGCGCCGTTCTTGTTCAACACCAGAACAGACTTGAGCAAAGTTATCGCCTGCGCCAGCCGTTTTTTGTCTAAGGCCGAGAAAAACTACTCCACGGCCAAATGGGAACGCCTCGCCATCGTATGGGCGATTTCCGAATTTCGCCCCTACATATACAGCGAGCCTTTCAAGGTAATCACTGATCACCACTCTTTGTGTTGGCTCGCCAATTTAAAGGACCCCTCCGGACGCCTCGCACGCTGGAGCTTGAGGCTGCAGGAGTTTGACTTCATAGTCCTACACAAGTCGGGACGGAAGCACTCCGACGCCGACTGCCTCTCGCGTGCACCTGTCGACCCACCGCTAGAAAACACGGACGAGGAAGACGCCTTCCTAAGTGCCCGATCAGTGCTAGTACCTTCGCTCAGCAACAACGAGCTGATCCAGACCTAAACAACCTTATATCGACTGCCTTGACGGCAAAACCACCACAAGGCCAGGGGGTCATTATCTGGGAGTCAAATCTTTGCGAGAAGACGGCTCATTAATTAGAACTCGTTAACTTTTTAATTAGTGAAATATACATTGGTTCCAGTCAGAAACTTAATGAGTGTCATCGAAAACACTGCTGCGGACACTCTCAGAGAATTGTTCGTGTGTATGACGGTCACATGGGTCGTGCAAAAACTGACTGCAGACATAAGCATGTATGAGCAAACATATACTTCGACGAGCTGAGGCATGCCCCTGTCTTTTGTATGATCTGTGAACAGCGCGCCTTTAGGCACAGTTTGAAAGAAATCGAAGCTGTTATGTAGTCTGTATACCTACTCGAAGTTCATTACGGCTGCAAAACATTTAAATCACTTTACTTCGGAAAATCTGCAGGTTGTCAAAAGTTCCCACCAACACATTTGTGTTTTCATTTTTTTCACACACACTCGCTCAGTGGGACCTGTTACCCGAGTCTTTCTTTTATTAATGACGACGTGGGACCATTTACCTCAGGAAACGGTCTTGATTTTTATGTTGTTATTTATTTTTATCGTTTAAGCATTCTCTTCTTGACAGCCGAGGCTGTATATTCAAGTGTTCTGTTTTTTAGTTCTTTATTGAACGTATTAATCCATGGGCTGTACCTGCTATATTGCCAAAGTTTATGCGCTTCAAATTTTCACTTGTAAACTAAAAAAAGAAAAGGAAACTCTTTCAATATACGGTTTTGGTGCGGATGCGGCGTTAGCGCTTTCGAGTCCGTGTCATGCGGCCTCGATGGTGACGTCACGCTGATGATGTCACGGTGTTCACATGACGTCATCAGCATTCCAGGTCGAACAAGTACAAATGACGCTACAACGCATGAACGACAGCACTGAAAACTGAACACTAAACACATCAGGCACGTCTCCAATAGGGATAGGGGGGGGGGAGAGCCCGGCCTTTCCCCCTTCTCCCGAAATCTTCCATTTTGCTGGAGCCTCCTCTACCCCCTCCGCCTCATAGAGCATTTGGACATAACCGGCCGTTGGCCAGCCGTTCAGCCTGTTCAGCCCCATCACCAGTGTGTAGGTATTTAAATGTAAGCTTTCCGGTTCGGTTTGTCCATTTTGTGTTTAAACTTTTCATGTATAAATACTTGAATACCGTCCGTGCCCACCGGGTATCATCCATTTCGGTCAACCTTTGTTCAAATTTCAACTTACTAATTGCCTCACTGCTCTCAAAAGACGACCATCCCATGTCCCTCTGTACTCCCTCATTTGGTGTTTCTCCATGTGCTCCCAGCGCCAATCTACCTACGCTTCTTTGTCGAATTTCTAATCCTGATTGAACCTCAGATTTCATGCACAGTACTGCACTGCCAAAAGACAGTCCTGGTACCATCACTCCTCTCCATATACGTCTGACCACTTCATATCTGTTATAGTTCCATAGTGCCTTGAGCTTCCTAATGATTAATTTATTTTCCCTTTTCTAATTATATTCTCCTCGTGTTCCTCTAGATATTTCCTTCCCTCATTGAGCCAGACTCCCAGATATTTGTATTTTCCTACATGGTCTATTACAATGTCTTGAATCCTCGGGGTTCCCTCTTTTCATCGTTAAACACCATTATGCCAGACTTGTCACTACTAAAACTCATGCCCAATGTGTCCCCTTCCTCTCTACATATTCCTATCTGCATACATCACTCCTGGTATTACCTGTACTACATTTCTCCCTCCTTACATACAACTCACATCAAATCCTAAGTTCCTACTGCTCTAATTTCTTTTCCATGTTACTGAGATATTTCATGAAGAGCAGAGGTGACAGTGGACAGCCCTGCCTGAGTCCCCTTTTTAATGCTGCGAGTTGTGTAGTTTCTGCTTCCCATGTTATCACTACATTATTGTCTGTGTACACCTGCTGAAGAAACCTAACCAAATTTGTATCTAAATTGTACTCCTTCAGCTGACCCCATAGTTTTTCCTGGTTCACATTATCGTGCGCTCCCTTGATGTCAAAATAAGCTAACCAAAAAGGAGTTTGGTTCTTTATTGGTATTTCTATACATTGAGTGGTGACAAATAAGGTATCTTCCAGTCTTCTATCTCTTCAGAATCCATTTTGGAGCTCGCCCAGTATTTGCATATCTTCTGTCCATTGCTCCATTCTACACTTTACTACCTGCATAGCTAATCTGTATAGAACTGAAGTTACCGTTATCGGGCGATATGACTTAATGCTGTCCTTGTTTCCTTTGCCTTTATAAATTAATCATTTTACTTAGCTTCTAATCATTGGGTACCTCTCCTCCCATAATTACTTGGTTAATCACATGCCGTAACTTCAATTTGCTTGTTTTTCCTACCCATACTAAAATGTCATACAGGCCGGAATGAAAAATGCCGGTTCCGCCTGGACCCAAAATTGGGGCACCAGTTTGTATCCAGCCTGGAACCCTGCAGTTCCAGACGGGATACAAACTGGTACCCCAATTTTAGATCCAGGCGGAACCGGCTGGTTCTAGTGGTACTGCAGAGCCACTGGTACCGCACGGTACCAACCGGTGACCCAATTTCAGACCCAGGTGTTGTGCCACCAGAATTCCCGCTGCGCTCACCACTGGACTCTAAAAAAGTATTTCGTGCGATGCCCTTAAACGTTACAAGCGAGATCGTCGCGATTTCAGGCCCAGGCGGAAGAGCCTGGGTCTGAAATCGCAACAATCTCTCGCTCGCAAGGCTAAGGGCATCGCGCGAAAAGTATATCGCGCGATGCCCTTAGCCTGGTTCTTAGCGCGTGCCCTTAGCCTCAGACTGGTGTGCTTCGGCTACTTTCAGCAGACGCTACAAGCCACCTATCCAAGGCCGTGTGAATGTCACGTGACTTTAGAGAGGGGGCACAGCGACGCGCGGAAAGCGTATCACGGGCTACGTCCACAGAGCGGGATTGGCTGGGATAGCCCGCAGCGTCCGGACGTAAGGTCCCGAGACAAACTATGTCACGATTGCGGCGGATGTGACATGCTCTCCGCTGGCTGCTCTCCGAGCGTTTGCCAGAAAATACAAACGTGCGATTGTCATTTACGGATACTGTGGATGATATTCAGCCTATTTCTGAACGCGACGAGTATATTTCAAATTTCGTTGAAGTATTCCTTTAAAACTAGAATGGAACAGCATGGCGCTAAGCACATTTCCCGGTCCACATGATCATGCAATGCACGATCAGGCTTATACTCCGTGAGCCTTTCGGTCCCATATTTCAGACTTCAAAGTGTGATCTAATCTCTTAATCACACTAATCTCTTAGATCACTAGCTTACGTAAAAATTTTAATCTAAAATAAGGTTCCAATCCACGCTGTTAAGGTGGATTGATTGAAAACACGTTTATTGACCTTATATTACGTGGAGCGCGCTGCGAAGGTTAGTTAGAGGAAGGATAGATGATAGGAGAACAAGACTACTGCACTATGGACCCTTTTTATGGCAAATGCCACCAGGTGGTGCTCCAGTTCTAATGTCCTGGAGAACTTATAGTTTATAAAAAGAATGAACAAAGGCCACCTTAAAGGGCCCTGCAATCATAATTAAGCGTCTACCTTCTTTGCGGTTTCCACGTCTCTTGGGGTTCGGGCAAGCCAGCGGGCACGGAGAGAGTCACTAAATGTTAGTGCGTCATATTTTAACCGGACGACGCGGAAACCTCCTCCACCGACGGGGGCGACCCGCGGTACCGAAAGCGCGCGTAATGTGACGTCTTAGGTCCTGGGCTTACTACTGGTCAGAGCCGCTAAAAGCTTCTTTTTAGTCGAAATACAAAATATATAGGGGCGCGAACCGTTTCAATTATTTATAAAAGTAGTTTTTGTTCAGTATTTGAGATCAGAAAATAAACAAATGCAGTTTATAAAGTACGGAAACAAGAAATGATCCGTCGATATACCCGCCACCAATCGGGAAAAGGCGGCGCCTACTATACTTCGTTTCACCTTCCGTCCAGACGCAGCCGAAGCTACGAGATTATATGACGAATCACAGAGCGTCAAAAGGGCACCATCATGGTGTTCGTAATGTTTATGTGCATGTTCATCATCGCCGAACCAATCATAAACAGAACGCTTAGTGACTTGCACTTTTGACGCTGTTGATTGGTCCTGTTCCCCGTAGCATCCGCTGCGTCTGGACGGAAGGTGAACGGCATAGAAAGGAGCAGTGGGATCAGCGCGCCGACACGGCAAGGTCCCGGATGTGACGCGGCAGGCGCTGCGGCCGTAGGGACCGAAGGACGGCGGCCGGCTCTGAGCGTTCCCAAGGCCTTCGGTGAGCAGCTTTGTCTTGCGGTTTGGCCGTTTCGCGGTATGGCAGCGCGAAGTGGCTCCCATTCTGAACTGATCTTTACCCCGTGTTTGTTGTAGTTTGTGGCCAATGAAGTGTCATGATGAATTTGTGTTTAATCGCGCAGCAAATGCAATGCTCTAGCTGCCCGCTACATACAGCCTATCCAGAACACGCTTTAGTGGCGCCCTCTCGCGCCGTCGACACGGAGTACGGCAGCCGTGAGCGCTCGCTCAGTTCACCACCCCTCTTCTAGTTCACGGCCACTCAAGCAACCAAGGACGTCATGAAGGAGGTTATTTTTTGCTTGTTTTTGTAATTTTAATTTGCCTATAACTTCTAAAATAAATCGAAATTCGAGAAAAGAAAAGTGTCATTAAGTTACTACGTTCAGTGCGCTCAGGTTTGGTGCAAATAAAAAATTAGTAAAAAAGCCATTGCAGGGCCCCTTTTAACACTGCTGTTTGAAATGTAGATGAAACTTTGTAACCACCGATTCCCCGGGTGAACGCCAAAAGAACGAAGGAGTGCGACATCTGTCAAAATGTTTCGAGTATTCTTGTAAACCAACTAGCCTCCTCCAAGATGTAATATTGTACAGCCAAAGGCCCTTTCTAGCACTGGTGACATGAGCAAGCTCGACAGGCTTGCAAAGACGGTGCGACCGGAAGTCACTTAGACGCAAGCGGCAGTTCATGTGTGAAAAGAGCAAAAGGGTCTATACCAAATTATTGACAAAGAAAAGTAAATGCACTGTACTAAAACTTTTTTTGTATATGAAAGACTTCGTACACTGCCGTTTTGCTGCGGCAGCTTAAGCAACCACAATCTTTACCGTGAAACGCATGCGGGGAGCACTACATGCTTATCATCTATCACGTGGTTTTGACACTTGTTCTGTGGTTTTCTTGTTGAAACAAGTGTTAAAACCACATGATAAGAGATAAGGCGCACGCGATGGCTTTCTGTGACTATTCTGTCGACTACTGCTCTGTCAACGAACACGAAAAAACCCGACCAACGAGTCATATACAGCTTTGCTGTAAAAGCGCTCACAGATGTTGAAAACTTCTTTATTATATAAAATATGAAACAAAATGATGGGTACAAACCAGTGTATCAAACAAGCACCAGACAAGGCTGCATAAGAGCACATACCCAGGCTTCACATCATGTGTCATTGGGCTATGTTCCAGACTTACTAACACCATACAGCTTAGGCAAGGCAACAGTGGGTGAAGGTGAACATTGGTATGCCAGTGTTAAAAACCTTTCTTTTGCGGTCAGACCGAATAAGCTTCAAAATAAAGGCACAAGGAGTTCTATGTTTGGATGTTTTGATGCTAAGGAGGAATCCCAAAGAGACGAGCAAATAGCTCACCTCACATACCCAGTCCAGTGCAACGATTTAAAGTCCAAAAATTTGTTTCAACGTATCAATGCGATTTTTACTGGCGCTTTTATGTCAGTGGACTGATATGCAAAAGTAGGTAAGGGAGCACCAGAATATTAAATTTATTTGTTCTCATCACTGAACAAATCAATTTGTAACTTCCTAGCGTCACCGGGATACACCTGCCCAATTTTCATGCACTAAAAGTTGATGCTACAGATATGTTGAATTGCAAAAAAACAAAGCAAAAACTTTTTTTTTTTTTTTTTAATTTCAGCAGTGGTAAGCTACTTTACTGCAATACCACGAAGGCTTCAGACAATTACATAAAGCCCTATAAAAAAATACATTGTAAATTTAATACTAGTAGTCGAAATAGCAGACACCTGGATTTACTGTAGTACAATGCACTAGCAATATCTATCTCAAATAAAAACTAGTGCAGCAGCAATGAGTCACTTAAAACAAGTTAAAGAGCTTCTTTCCTCTACATGATCATAGTTTGTGAACTATATGCTACTTGTATAAGGGCCCAGTGTATGTGAGGACACAGCCTTCATATGCAGTCATAAACAGAGGATCAATGTGACAACCTGGAGCACAGTAAAAGTCATTCTTCTTGGCAGTGGAATAAGCAAAAGCACCTGAGGCACCTTCTGCACTCTGGAATGTTATGCTTGAAAGAGTAAAGCAGGAAAATATTTCCACCACAAAATATAGAGGTCAAGCACAGGCCCAGAGTTGATTGGTCATTACAAGTTTAAAAATGAAGGTGCACGGTCATCAAGCTAGACTTGTGCACACTTTTTCACATGCATTGGTCAATTGTCATTAAAAAATGGATATGTTTGCACAAATATGACTGCATGGTCAGCATTTCTCCTTTCCTGGTACATTTTGTCTTCATCTTCATATTAATACATTCTTCAACCGTCTCTCATTTTTCATCTGTTATCATGCAGTCAAGAGGGCAGCCAGCACTGCACCGGTTTCTATAGGCTCAAGCTTACCTACTAGGTTGTCTCAAGCTTTCAGCTATTTTTATTTGTTGTTTGTGCCAATAAACTTTGAAACTTTGAAACTACAACCTTAAAGGCACAAAAGATATGCTGCACTAGCAGATTCAACTCCTCCCACATTCTTATGAGAATGGGAATTATAATGAAAATCTATAGATATATGGTCACACACATGCACATAACCTGCTTGAGCAACTTTTTCATCCAAAGAATGTAGGGTTACATAATGCTTTCATAGCGCACAGATCATTTGGATTATTGCACTGCTTCAGTGACAATATTTCACCTAGAGCAGCTGTGCAGGTTCAAGAAGATTAAAGATAAAACCTTGCAAGAATAAAAGGAATGTATAACTGCATCTAAAAAATATACAGCTCCTAGACGGAGCTCCGAAGCATGGACGGAATGTTGTCTTAGAAGAGACATTTTGATTGTAAGGCGTGATATAGTAGGGCTCTCTCTGAATGACACATAATAGTTGTAAGCAACCTCAAAATATTAAAGATGTTAACAATTCTCTGTAATACCGAATTAGAGTGCAGCTCTTGAGGAGGAGGAGGAGAGGAGGTACAGAGGGAAGGGTTGCCCTTCCCTCCGTATCCTCTAGGAAGGAAATTTCTCGCTAAATATAGAAAGCAAAAATTTTCCCGCTAAATTTAGCAGGGAAAAATTGGTTGTTGAGGTCACGTGACGTCTATTGCCCAGCTAAATTTAGTGGAAAAATTTTCCCGCTAAATATTTTATAAATAATGCAACGCACGCAGTTACGCCGACGCTCAAAGCCAACGGCGACGCGCGCTTAACCCAGAAACGGGCGCCTAAGAGCTGCACTCTAAAAGATGCTCGACATCAGCTCCAGTCTCAAATGCAGAAATCTAAACTATGCGACATTAGATGATCTAGTCCCGAAATCCACTTCTAGAGCAGCAGTCTTTCAATAGAAGAACAAGACGCCCACAAAACTTCACGGCCCTTCTTGCAATAGAAGGAGCAGTGAATACAAATAGCTACAACAAAAAAATTAGTCTTTCAAACCTTTTTGCACATCCTTCCCTACATCCATATACCAAACTTTCACGTAACAACAAAAACTAAAAATCAGATCAACATCAGAGTCAGACGTCCACTAAAACGGAACGCTTAGGGAGACACAGATGCCAAGGAACTTGGTACAGAAGGTCCCTCGTAGACATCGGGACCGTACCGACCACCACCGACGAATTAAAACAGAACAACCTTTGAAATAGGGTCCAGGGTAAAACAAGATCCACACTAAGGAAAAAAAAATCTGCTCATTAAAAAGAACCAAATATTCCGCAAGATGACGCACGCACACGTGACGAGGATGTTGAAATCAACCACGGCGAAGAGTCTAACTCCAGTCGAGTCCCGCAGTGAAAAGCACCCGCCAAAATGAGGCGTCGGAACGGTAAAGGCAACGACAGGCCGTAAAGCCACTCGGCTCGCTTTGTTACGGGGCACTGGCAAAGAGTGCCCGAAGCACTAGAAGTAGTGCCACCAGGCGGTGCTGGCGGCGACCGAAGATGCGGCTGCAATGCGACACTTGAGGGTGTCGTACTTGCTCGGATTGTCCTCGATTACTTTCTCAAACTCTGCCTCCACAATCTGGCCGTCGAAGTAGGTGATGGGGTCGTTGTAGGGGTACTCATACCCTTGCAGACACTCGCACTTGTAGCCGCCAGAGTCGAAGCCGCGGCCCAGGATGGGAACACACTACAAGGAAGAAAAGTATAGGTCATAGATTTCTTCATTTTTCTCCACTTTTCGATTGAGCAAAACAATCTCTTTACCCCAGTGTCAAGCACCCCGGACTTCAATTTGTGTCGGTGCTACGAACCGCCAGTACTTTAGCCGTCTGGCGAAAGAGGAAACATAAACCTAAATTTCAAATTTCGTTTTAAAATTCATTTTTTAATTTTGAGGTTTCTGATTTTAGAAACAAATTATACACCCTTACATTAAATTTCATAACCATATGCCAAGTGGTTACATTGATATAAAATATTTTCAACACATTGCGAGGCAGTAACAAAGTAAAGGGGTTCAATGGTTGAATGCATTTTTCTTATTTCCACTTTTGCTGCAAATTTCATAAGAAGGAATCTTTTGTTCCAAGGCAAAAGTATATATTCTGACACCACAATACAGTCAAATCTCGTTAATTCAAACTCGAGGGGGACCGAACATTTGTTTGAATAAAGCAAAGTTTGAATTACCGGGAGTTTCCTCCCATAGAGACGCATAGGATGGGCCTGCATGTTAGTTTGAATTATCCGCAAGTTTGAATTAAGGGAGTTTGAATTACCGAGATTCAAGCTATAAAGATGTTTCTGGACTGAAATTTACTGGGGAATCGGGCTATCTACTTTATTTTCTTTTAAGTTGAAGTCCTGATTGAAAAAAAGCTATGCTATTTTTCAAAAACTGACATAGGACAGATATGCATCTCATATTTTTAGGTAATAACTATTCCTGAAATATTTAAATTTGAGCTACAAAAACTAGATAGCCCTAAGTCCCACATCCCCCACTTTATATTCTAGCAGTCGAAATGGTGCTTAATAGCTTCATTTGCATAATGTAGATTCCTCAATGAAGAGTGACAGATCTTATGCAGGTATGTAAAGCTGTCCTAGAGAGCTGAAAGTTGGCAGAGTACACCTACGTCTGGCTTTAAATCCCCCTGCAAATTTAATTCTGATCACTTGAGTGGTTGAGAAGTTAAATTTCTAGCCAGTGTCCCCCTTAAACTAAACCAACGCGAGGCGCGAGTCCTGTCTCGACTATCGCGTTCGTATCGAGCGACGCAGAGGTCCGAGTTATACGCCGCTCTGTGGGTTCTCTCGACGATAGACTTTGAGAACCCCCGCATTACCCGGTGTTTGTTCAAAGCTTGAAAGGCTGAGGCCCGTTCACACACCTGCAACTACTTAGGACCGAGTGCCTTAAAACCTCTTTAGATCTCTCGCGACGAGAGAACAGATCAGTACGATGGAGACATCTATGTGGCAACCCTGGAACTGCATTTCACCATAGCGAAGGTTTCGCTGTATTTGCACAGTCAAATGTACATACTACCTATGAGAAATTATTGTTTATAAAATTGACAAAAGTTTTTCGAGTCAAGAAAAAAAGAGAGATGCGCAAAATAAATGGAAATGTACGGGACCGCCAAGTGTTTTTGGCTACTCAACAGGCTGCCCAACAGTTTGTTTTCGGAAGATATTTTAAAAGCCCCTGAAAAGAAAAAAAATGTTTTTTTAAACAGCGTGGTTGGGACACGTGTCTCAAGAAATAAATTTTACGCGAAAAAACAATTGTTTAGAGCAATATTGACGGCACGAGATGCGATTTAGTTGGCAGTCATCCCCTTTCCACTTGTTTTCTCTCTCGGCGTTTCGGGCGCGTGTAGGAGATGTGGAGCGGCTTCGTCTCCACGAATAAGATGGTCATTCCGGAATGACCAGTGACGTCATGGACTTTGCGCGCAGAGTTTCAAATAAATCTCTGGCCGTCAATATTGCCCTCAATATTTTTTTTTCTTTTCGTGTAAAATATATTTTTTTCACTTTGGCTTCGAGACATACAGTCCTAACAAGTCACAAGTGTGCGAACGGGCCTTTAGGGAAAACAGTTTTGGTTAGATTCACTGCAAGTGAAATTACATTAGAGCCGATGCTTAACACTATAGTTTGCAGCTCTCGCTTTTCTGGACTACAAACGTTCAAAAAGAGATCTCCGCTAAACATACACGGGAGTAAGAGGCCACCTAGTCCTTATAGTTGGCACATCTGGCTGCCCCGAATGAGCACAATTTCTTAGTTGGTTTCACAAAAAGCGGACTCACTGGACTGAATATGTACTGCAAACGCCATTGCATGTAAAAAAACAAAAAAAAACATGTTTTATAGGTTATGATTGTTGAGGAATAACTCTAAGTGGTATTTATCGAAGGTAACAAAATCGTTGCACCGCCCCTTTAAACATTATTTTCTCGCGCTATCAAATACTTGCTGAATAATGCCTTTCTCTGGCTTTAGGATTCTAAGATACCGCTTCTGGGCTTCCAAGCATGCATCTTTACAGCTCACGCAGAGATCCTCTGCCCCTTTTTGACTGGAATGTTCGGAATACCCCTCCCCCTTCTTGCCCGAATCAAGTTTGTCGGATCCTCCGCAACACGGAATTAAAAATCGTAGCTGAGCCGTCGGCGTTGAAAGTTATGCTTTCCGGCTGACCTTGCAGTATGGGAACCGTCCGCAATAGCGAGGCGTCCAAAGAACGGCCACTAAAGTTACATGTCTTGTTGGGAATTGAAAAATCAGTACTTATAATCAGGTATGTAGCCTTGGGGGAAGGAGGAGGAGGGGGGGGGCTGCAGAGAAGCTTTACAAATGTCAAGTAAAATACTCTTTTTTTTTCTTGTTTTTAACACCTTGCGATGCCACCCTCCACAAAAACATCTGGCTATGAGCCTGCTGTAATGCAAATGTAAAAAAGACCTAACAAGTTAATTATTTTAACCAGCCATCTCTTCTAACTAAATACAGAATTCGAGGGTTTTCAGGGACCCCAAAAAATCTAGGGCTTACGAGGCCTTGAAAACAATGTTTTCAAATCTGAGGGTTTTCAAAGTTTTCAAGGACCTGCACGAAATTCGCATATGCCACAAAATAAACTTTTAAAAAAATTTAAAAATTAACACGATTTTTAAATTATGAGATTTATTTGAGCAACTCCGAGATACACTTTATTTCGGGGCCAACGTCTCGAAACAAAGGCATGTTTCGAAATCACTCTTTTAATTTTCTTTTTACGGGGCAAGTTCACTTTGTGATGTTCGTATGTTATTTGGGCTAGTTAAACAAAAAATGTCTTGTAAAAATTAGTTTCCGTTGAAAGCACCAATTCCCGCGAGAGTGCCTCTCCAAACGGGACTTCCGTGTTCTCACCCTCGAGGAGCGCCGGTCGCACTTGTGGGTGTCCTGGAATGCATTGAACTCCGAGTAGGCCTCGTAGTCCGGGCACTGGTTGATGTCCAGCTCATTGATGAGCATCGACACGCTCACCACACCCCTGCAGGGAGCACAACATGCCGCACTCTGACTCATCGTACTGGTTCTGCCCCGAAAGACTTTTCTGAAAAGTTTTTGACACCGCACTAGGGAACAAAAGTGGCAAAACAGGCGAGTTGGCTCATAACGTATAAAGTTAAAAGCTCTAATAATGGCCAAGGAAAACAAGGAAGGCGAACAGGACGAGCGCTAGAGAACATCTCCTCTCTTAGCTTTCTCAAAATGAAAAAGCTTACGAACTTTAGCAAGAAAGGTCTGTTTGATCCGTGGAATGCACGTCGATGCGCGACAGGAAAAACACTTTGCATGGGAGTCGGAACGACCAAGAGGATTCGGATGCACAAACAAGCCTTCGGAATCCCCCGTTTCTGAGGGAGACGGCAGTGTTCCCACTGGGGCCACCTACTTGAACTCGAGGCGGTTGTGAAGGGAGTCCCATCCGAAGAAGGGGGAGGCATAAGTGATGATCCAGTTTTTGTGGAAGCCCCTGCAGTCGAAGTAGGGTGACGTCCAGTAGCCATGCTCCACCTCCGCTGCCTTGTACTGCAGCGGGAAGTGGTCGTAGTGGATCGGGCTGTGGCCAGACGAGTTGTACCTGGGGGGAGAGCCGGGAGTCACTGTACTTGCACTCTTCAAGATACGAAGCAACCCAAACGAAATCAGGCAACACAGTTTGAAATTTCTTCGGAACACAGTGATATCCATTTACAACGATTTAACGCTTATATATAACAATCTGTTCTCATAGACCGTTCTCGCGTGACGGTTGCCACGTCGAAATACAACGTAGTCGGGTCAGGAGACTAAGCGGGTCCCCACCTGATCTGGATCTTGGTGGTGTATGTGACCAGCTCGTCCATGTTGGCAGCCCAGCGGGTCTTGAGCTTGGCAAAGAAGTCCCGGTGGATATAGTCTCCCTTACGCATGCGGGCCATGTCGTCTACGAAGAAGCGCAGGGCGTTGCGGGTCTTGCGGTACGCGTAGGGCGCAAACAGGGTGCGGTTAGGGAACTGCTTGTGGTCGAAGCAGACGCCCACGCCCTGGATCTTCTCGTTGCCGATGACGAGCGAGAGGGCCTCGGCGATCACCTGGTCCGGGGTGAGGGAGCGGTCGGGCACCCGGAACTCGGCAAACAGCTCCTTGGGGTCCACCGTCTGGATGAAGCCGGACAGGAAGTTGGCCAGCCGCACGGCCGACCGGGCCTCGTTCTCCAACTTCTGGTCCCGGCCATAAGCTACGTCCCCGGACAAGACCAGGCGCTCTGGGTGGTTGCGCCCCACCTCCCAGCAGTTGGACGGGGTCACCTGGAAGCGGGGTCAGTGTCGCTATCGCGCCAATGTGCACCAGCAGACATTTCAGTTCCAATAATAGGGGCCTGTTTCTGCACGCTCTATTTCGCGAAGTAAAAGTCTAGAAACAGGTGGGTGGCGTATTGAACCTGCTAGGAAGGATCTTGGAATTGCTGTCATTGCCTTCCTAAGACATGATCTCATTTTTGTCGTTGCAACATCCTCGTGAAGGCCATTCCTTTAGATCCATGTCGACGAGAGATTGGCAAATGATGCAATCTCGCATTCCAACGGGAGAGCGAAACCGGGGATCAACCCGTGGGGATTTTTTCCGTCTACCCAGCATAACTCACCGACTTCATGTGGGCAAAGATGGTGTGGGGGTCGAAGTGTGCCCCCTGCTGATGTTGAGTATGGCCATGTGGTTGGCCTGCTTGCCGATGTACAGGCGCCGGTCCTCTTGCGACAGCGGCAGCAGGTTCTGCGTCTGCACCATCATGTCTGCAAGCGCAGGTGGCAGCCACTCAATCGTCTGGCCGAAGACTCGGCCAGAAACGGCATCAATTCTACCAATGCAAAACAATGGCGTGCCACGAACTTGTGGTCAAAGCTGCGAGTGTCCTCGGTGCATGAATAAGCAGGCACCGAACATTTTTCTTCAGGAGCAGAGGAAACAATATGCAATACATGGATGAACAGACATCGAGCATTTTTCTTGCAGAGCAGAGGAGACAATATGTCTACTGATCAGTACTAGTCATTATATTCCTTTGACACTATTAATGTAGAGACTATGCGCTCACGGTTAACGCTGCCTTCCTGAAAATATACGGTCAGAAAGACTTAAACAACTTACAGAAACAATTTTTTTTTTTTTATGATTTATATTGGTGGACCTATACTCTGCTCTTGATGTACGGTTCCTTTTGATAATATAAGTAATAGGAAGCGCATAAAACACAGGGACAGACAAGACGATTTCCCAACTGGCAGTAGACGTTTAATGACAACCCCGACGGGCCGGGGTCTTCCTCCCGAAAAGGGGGAAGGTGAGGGATGTTTTGTCAGGGAAGGGAAAAGGGAAACCATATGGATGAAAAAGTAAGGGGGAGGAGGAGAGGGGGAGGGATGGAAGGAGCCTAATGAACTGGTGAAGGAGAGAGAGAGGGCGGTCATGGCTGAAGTTCAGGTCAAAGACTTTTCTCCAGACACACACTACTCTGGCAGCTTCTTTTCAAAACTCCCCAACAGCTCCCTAACAATCTAAGGTTTGTAACATAAATTTACTAAAGGAAAAAGCAAACAAGCATCCACTTCCTGCATGTACCCGTTATTAATTAGTCTCACTTCCAGCACGCCAGGACATTGTCTGTGGGTCCTCCAGGTATGTACCAGGACCCGAAAGTAAAATATCCTCCTCAACCGACAAAAAGGAAACAAGGCAGAAATAACAGAATAGATACTGGTGAGCTTCCAACACCCTAGAAAATCGAGGCCAAGGAACAAAAGAGGATGACACACACAAAGGCCTCAAAAGCTTTGTTTGTGTGTGTTGTCCCCTTTCTTCGTTCCTCGATTTATTTAGCAGATAAGACGTTTGACCAGACTGTTAATACCATTTCTGCTTACTAAACTTCCCCCATAGATCCTTTTCAAAAGTCCGTCCACCCACCCTGTCTAGAACCAAATCTGACGCTACTGTACCAACGCTCTAATGGCGGCATTATGCATCTTCTCTACAACAAAGAAAGCAAACGTCTTGGAAAGCTGAAAGCAGGGAATTGATTCCAGCAAATTGGTCCTTGTACGTCGTCTTTGATTCATGAAGGTCGGGGTGCTTGAAGTTAGGCGATCTCGTTCTCATATCACCGCCGTTAGTGAGGAAAATATTGGAGCTTTTGAGACCGCCTCCAGACGGCTCGGACTTTTGAACAGGGTCCATTCCGAGACCTTCGAGGTGTTCCCGATGCTCCGACCGAGTGTTAAGGCCCACTCACAGCCAATCTTCTCGCAGTTGTATCCCTTCTTGTACTCCTGGTCGGTGGCCCTCTCAATGAGCTCCCCGTGGAACGGGTTGCGCACAATGCGGGGCCGCCGCCACCCTGGCCGGCAGCGGCACTGGTAGCCGCCCCGACGGAAGCCGTAGCCGTTCACCGGCTCGCACTGCGGGCAAGCGGAAAACCGTGCAGCCACGTAAGCATAAACCGTGCAAAAGTAAGGGTGCAAATAAGCTGGTGTATATTGAACATAGTAATCACAACGAACCCCGAAACTAAGGCAAGACAAGGAAAGCACAAACATGAAGTCTCAAAAAGCCACGTTTTTGTGTTCGAGACTTCGTGTCTTGACGTCCTTCTCTCGACTCGGTCTTGGGGTTCCTTGTAATTATGCATTACTGTATTATCCCAAAAGACAGCATCTTCCAACAGCGGAAACTGAAAGAGTTAAAAAAAAGGGAACGGGCAGTTTTCAGTATGTGACCCAAAAGGCTCGTGAAAATCGCTCAACTTGGATCCTTGCTTGCTCGTACTATACGCATTAGGAGCCCTAGACCACTTTGTTAATGACGCTACAAACACTAAAGGGACAAACTGAAGTGCTTGGTTAATTCTGATATATGAATGATGGGCTCGGTTATATCTTAAATGTAGCTGAATTGCAAAGGCACTTTACACTCCCGCCCAGAGTTTTTAATTGAGAACCCGTGCCTCAAACAACCGGTTGGTATGATACACGGATACACCCAGTTCTACGCTGGGTCTCGCAACAGTATTATGATGACGGCTCATTGCTCGCGATAAGACTTCAAAATTATGAGTGTCTCCTTCATACATCTGACAGCCTCGTCAGTTCACAAAGTAAGCCCTTTAAAACAACCCGCTGGTCTCCCAGTGGAGAATAATTGTGCCGTTTGCAAGCATGGCGAACTGATTTCTTTTCATTTCTGCTGGCTAAAAGTTGGAAAATGTGAGGGTCTCTCAGCACTGCACCGATTCCGACTTCGTCCCAAAAGATTAATTACTCGAGGATAATGTCCTGCACTTCTGTAGCCGTTTTTTTACAGTTCTTCATCTCTTACGTTTTCCCTGGCAAAAATGTTTGGCTTTGCAGACTAAAAAAGACATTGCGACCCCCTTTTGAGCTGAACGAGCTATCTCAACTCATAATGGCCCCTTACATTGAACATTGAAACAATAAGGAAAAATATGACAACAAAGTGCTTCCTAGAAAATAGGAATGAAAATTAGTTTCTCGTAGCAGTTTAATGAACACAATTCTTCTGCAGTAAATTAAACTCTCGGAATGAAAGTGGAATGAGCGGCTAAGTTAAAGAAAGCCCGTCCGCCTGTTTTCAAAAGTCCGGACACATTAAAGTAGGTAAGTTATATTCAATCTCCTTCAAATATCAGAGGCAATTGTGCGATAGTTTAATAGCGATTCCACGACTCAAAGCTTATGAAAGACTCAAAAGCAAGGCTCCAGATCATTAGCCCCACTACAAGCTTTTCCAACTGCACCGCTACGAGGCACATCAAGGAAGCTGCCATCAAACGTACACTGCGTTAACTAGTGACAAGTGGGAGACTGCCGACCGACCTCGGTGGTATCGTTCTTGCATCGCGACGTGCCGGCAAAGTAGTTTGGCCGAGGGTTGCCGCTCCCGATAGGACACTGGTTGATGTCCAGCCTTTCAAAGTCCATCTCCATCACAGCTACGGCCACGTACCTTGGAAACAAAAGCAGTTGCATGGGCTTACATTGACATCCGAGTACTGCGCCAGAGCATCCTGCTTGGACATCTTTCACTCGTTCTTAGCCCCACCCGTTTACCCAAGGAAGCTGCGCTCCACATGTTAGACATATGGAGCCACCTTCTGCCAATGACGAGGACAATGGTTTACAGGTTTTTATCAATCCCTTTTTCCATTTTGTGTTGCAGGGTCCCCATCCTCTTCGTGAAAATCTTGTGCGTAACACCATTAACTTGCTTTGCAAGCGAAAAGAGAGTACTTTGGGAAAGCCCATGGCTTTCAGAACCATGCAAGCAATGCATCATTCATTTTTTACTGTTTGTTAAATGAATGTGGTCAATGCTTGCCTTCCTAAGTTATGATAATATAACGCAGTTTCTCTTTCCCCAATAGTCGAGTTCATTAATGCTCATATGGTATTTCTGCGTACATAAAAGAATGTATTTCCTACAAAACAATCGTATACCACGACTACGGTACTCTCCTGTAACAATGCCCTTTGGGCGCTGCGGGATGACCCGAACAAACGAATAAATAAATGTGCCTTGAGTGACAAGGAAGCGCCGGAGGGGACACTGGAAGTGAACCGCTCACTTTGGGATCTCGATGTGGCGCCACTGGGTGTGACGTGGGTAGATGTCGGGGATGGGTACTGCCGCCCCGTAGGTCCACTTGTTGGAGCGGTCGCAGTCGAAGTAAGGGCGCGTCCACTTGACCGGACCGGGATTGTCGGACGCAGCTATGAAACAAAAAAAGACATTTTCAACGGGCCGAGCATGGCAAGACGACACTCGCTGCCACGTGGCATCGTTGGCCAGTTCGAGTGCTGCATTACCTTTTTGTGAACGAAGCCAGCACATCTAAAGACTGGCTCAATAATTTGCGTCTGAGTGTGCTCGAGTGTGTTGCATTCCTTCGTAACCGCTTAATGGGCTATCACACTGGTGCCATCTGGCAGCCCCAGAAACACTTTCGACTGCATACATAAATTCCCATACCTTTTTTAAGCACCATTCTTTCACCTTGAAATAATCCTGACAGGATTATACGAAACCAGTTCTCATATATGTTGCGGAAGAATTGATTTTTGCAAATACTGCAAAACCTTTAGCCTAGTCATACACAGGTCGAAAATATTCCCAGTGCTGGCCAACAGATAGCACCGGCATGCCAGCAAAGGAAGTGAAACACACCCGAGCGCGCTCCAATGCAAATATGCAAACCAGCCTTAGGCCCTGGTGAAACTTGCCACATAAAATTACTTCAAATCATCATAAATGACAATAATAGTCTTTCCTCTGGATGACCACCGGCTTATTTTGGTATTTTGCGTACTCACAATTAGAAGCAATTCATATTTCAATGGTCATCCTGTCAAGGGACCCCAAGTAGACCTCTCGTGTTCCCTCAATACGAGGGCAGAGTTCCTAAGGCTCGCAATAATTCGACCTTGGGTATTTCTTACTTCTGATTAATTCAAACAAATTTCAAAATTTTGGTCGTCCCTGCCATGTTTTTAATGTATCCATTCATTTGAACGGCATTTTCGTGTAATTCATACTTTTTGTTCTTGCGCGCCCTCGTTGAGTGCACTTCTTTCCGAGCACCGTGCACTGCAGAGAGCTTGCATGATGTATCATGATGTACGCATGATGTATGCACACCGCAGCCCCATGCAGCCGGGAAGACAGAAAGCGGTGACTACAAGTAGCATGGCGGCGGCACCACTGTGGAATATGCGCACCTGTGCAGTTTGCTTGGTGACACTGGTTTATTGTTTCATGAGTGGCATACCTGCTCATGATTAGTAGGCCTATGTAGAGGAAATAAATATTTGCTTTGCAAGTGTAGCCATTCATATGGCAGATCATAATTTTATCTTGCATCATACTTAGATGAATTTCTAATAATTCAAACTTCTGATTATTCAAACAAATTTCACTGCTTCCTGGAGTTTGAATTAATGAGGGTCTATTGTATTTTGGGCCGACGCTCACGGGGGCCCGTGCCAGGTGAAGGTTTCATTGGTGCCGTTGTAGTGGGTGATCTGCACAGTGTAGGTGGTCTTGGAGTCCTGGCGCTGGTCAGGTCGGGAGCCAGTGGTGGTACCACTCATTGATGCGGTACTGGTCGCTCGAGTAGTTGCGGCTGGGAGTGTCCAGAGGTATGGCTCCCAGGTCGATGGCCTCAATCGTGTTCAGTGTCGACGCCCCTCCAAGTGGTATCGGGTCGCTGAAGTCGTCCGCCTTGTCCAAAAAGTCGACGTGCTTGCTTGGCGTCTCGCCAAACGCAACCACTCAAGAAAGCAATGCCAATCCGTGCAAAATTGGGCTTGGCATTAAATCTGCAGTACCTTTTGGCTGGAATATTAGAGGTATGTGCACTTCAAAACAGACGTGACGCGAGCCAGAGAGCTGCAGGCTTGTAGCAGAAGATTAGTCGAGAACATTTCAGTCGCTGCTAACATTCAGCACCCTTGGAGTGCCTCTGACTTGGTGTCACTATTGGGCTCTGAATCCACTGTGTAGTAGTTGCCTTTATGTAGCAAATAGAGGTACCAGCATTTGGCATAAATGCAGTAATGTGTATAAATTTCTTAATGCAGCTCATTTATTCTTATGACAGGGGAAGAGGACAGCATTGATGCTTGCATGACTTTTTCACAAAAACACTTGTCATGACACTTGTCTGCTGTGATGACAACAAACAAGATTATGAGTCTGCTGTCTAAAAAACAGCAGACTTGTGATCTCTAAAAGTTCACAGTATTTTGAGGCGAAGCTCCTTAGGGTCTAGCCTTGTCCATCCGTCCGGCGTCCGTGCTCACATTGATTGCCATCCCATCTGTCTGTCATGAATGAAACGTTGCATGTAGCCACTCAACGTCTATACAGGAGAGGGCGCTGCGATCAAATGCGTATATAATCACGTTAAACTTTGCATGCATTGGCTCAACGTTTATAGACGAGAGGGCGCTGCGGTCAAATGTTCAAATGTGTATATAACCACGTTCCATACCACACATTCTCTTTCTGACATGGACCGTTGACTTAAGCGGTGGAGATGCGTTCCACGGCTTCTAGCGGATCCAAGCTGATCCGCTAGAAGAACCACTGGCTCTGCATTTCACCGACCATAAAGCAGTAATAATGAAGTCAAAACGCAACCTGGAACTCAGCACTACCTATGAGCAATAAAAAATATCAGCACCATCAGTACTACCTATGAACAATAAAATCAGTATCATCAGCACCACCAGAGCTTACGCCCAGTCAACATCATTCACCACGTGGAGATGCAGCCTCTTTTTTTAAAGAGAATAACATCTTCAGTTTAGGCAATTTATTCAGCCAGGTAAAGGGTAACTGCAAACAAAAAAAGTGTTTTTTTAAACAGTCTAATTTGTACAAGCATGTCACAAAACAATTTTTCCAACAAAAACAAAAATTTTTACTGCAATATTTATTGCGCGGACTAATTTGGTTTGCGGCTATTTCGTCCGTTTTAAATCGCGCGCCACAAAGTTGGTATTATACGTCACGCGAGTGATTGCTATACGTCACGGAGTGACGTATAACAGCCACTCCGCGCGCGTCGAAAGAGCGGGAGTTTTAAATGTGGAGAGGTTGTGACTCCGACTAAATTACGTCCTGTGGCGTAAATATTGCTAAAAGAATTGTTTTTTTATGGAAGATGTGTTTTGTGACATGCTTGTCCCAATTAGGCTGTTTAAAAAAACACTTTTTTTTCTTTGCAGTTACCCTTTAATCAAGGAAAGTGAATATCTACATAATTTTTCTTGTCCTGAAACTGAAGATGGACCATGTGTTGCACAACTGAACAAACTGATGAATTTCTTAAATGTTATCAATGGACATTATAAGGAGCCTCTCTTTGTTAGCTGTTTTCAACTCTGCTCTAATCCTAGCATAAGCTTAATTCCAAAAGGAAAACAGTTTTAAGCACTATGAATCCTACACTTTCATAATGTTCTAGTTTAATCTTTTTTAACTCCTACTCTTACTCATATCTATTTTTCGTGAACCTGGATGTATTAAAAAAGCTTTATATATACATTTGATATAGAATAGTTGGTGCCATTTCTAAGGCTGCCAAGCTTCCACAACTATCATTTATTTTGTTTGTCTCTCCTTAATAAGAAAAATCACGATAGAATAAAAAAGAAACTCACAGGACACGTTTTAGTAAAGTATAGGGATGGTGGTATTGAGGAGATGCCACCCAGTCTCCTTGCAAACCTCGAACGATTCACAAAGGGGGGCTTAGTGCCAACATCCGTTTGGAAACCATAGCAGCCCATCTAGGCATATGATTGTGCAAGTCACTGTTCCAGGCTCGGACCTCTTACAGGAAAGAGGAGGCAGTGTTTATATAACAGTGAAAGCTATGATCGCATAAATTTATGTTAATATAGCCGACAATCAAAAATTCTTTTTGTGACTTTGAATGCATTCCTGCATGAACATTTTCTTTCTCCATTCACAATTTTGGAGATCTAGAAAAAAACAAATTTAACTCAGACAAAAGTCAAATTTAAAGACTTGGGAATTTAGTGAGAAGTTCCAAGAAATGCCAAATATGTGATAATAACACGCCCTGAAAAACACCCTCCAAATTGTACCAAAATAAGCTCTGAAAACCCAGAGCCCAACTCATAATATACCATCTCCACCCTAGGTTCTGTTTTACTTCACAATGAGCAGCGGCAGCATGTACGACCGTGTGCTAAACCATATCTATGACTGTTACAGCTGGAAAAGTCCGCCAGTCAAGGAAGCTGCGGCCGTCATCATTACTTTGGTAGCAGTGCCTGTCATCATGGTGCGGCAGTCATCGTCATTGTCCTCGCAGCAGCTCAGCAGCGCCCGTCATCAAGGCTGTGAGCTGTGGTTGGTGCAGGACTACGCCGGAAACTTCACGTCATCAACCACTGCCTTAAAAGCCCGGTCTTCGCTCCAGCGGCACACAGCAGCAGCGGCAGCACGTACAAACATGTGCAAAACCATATCTACGACTGTTACAGGTTGGTCAAATTCTACCTCGTTTATTTTTTACCCCTCCGTGCTGTTGCTGCTGCTGCTGTGGTTTCTTTTGATTTGATACCACATGGAACACACTTGTTCCAAATGCTGCAGAAGAGGTATCAGACACTGAGGCCAAACTGACATGTACAGAGTGCGATAATTCCTACCATCTAAGTTGCTCTGGCGTTTCGGATGAAACTTATGAGTCAAAGGGCAACGCTTTGCGCAAATCATTGCAATGTAAAACGTGTAAAACAGTGACACGAAGCACTCAGGGTGCCAAAGAAGATAAGGAACCTAATGTAGCTGCCATGTTTGCATCTATCAACGCTAAACTAGAGAATCTACTCAGCCTTAAAGAAACTGTGGATGGAATCGAGAAATCAGTGCAAGCAATGTCAGATAACTATGACGCGGTACTAAAGCAGGTTGGGGAACAAGGAAAAGAGATCAAACAAATAAAAAGAAGACTAGAAGGCTTGGAAAAACTGACGCTGACGCTGAAATAAAAAGGCTAAAGCATGAAGTCAACAACCTCGAATGGAGGAACAGAAAGCAAAATCTTGAGATTCACGGAATCCCTATGAATGCCAACGAAGATTTGCTGGCAAAGGTGAATGAGGTTGCCAAAATGCTTGAAGTGGCGGATGTGACAACAAATGAGGTTGCCAATATTCATAGGCTAGCATCTAGACCTGATAAAACCCCAGGCATCATTGTGCGCTTTGTTCACCAGCAGACCAGAGATAAATGGCTAGAAAAACGTGCACTGCTGAAGAAAGCGAAAAGTGATTGCTACATTCAGGAAAATCTAACAAAGCATGACAGAGCGCTACTTTGGGAAGCGAAAGAGTGGGCTAAGGAAACAAACTACAAATATGTTTGGTTCAGAAGCGGAAATGTCCTCGTGCGCAAGAAGGACCGGGAACCAGTGCATGTAATTAAGTCTCTGGATGATCTCGAAAAATTGGTGTAGTTTTTCCCTGTGTGTTAACTCTTGAAACATCTGTTCTTTTTGTTTTTTTAAATGACTAAGAATACTTGCACATTGTCTAGCAACAAACGTTGTGTGGCAGATGAGCAATATTTTCTGCCGTCAAATGTAAGCTCCTTCCTAGGAAACGAGTACAGCAGCTCTCTGAAATGTTTTCACCTTAATGTTCGATCAGCACGAAATAAATCGGACGAAATCCAGTTGCTTTTTGATCAGTTTAAATTCAGTTTTGATGTAATTATGTTATCTGAGACCTGGTTTTTCGAGCCTAGTGATGTTCTCAAACTATCGTCGTACAATACTTACTTCCTAAACCGCACTGCTAGTCGGGGAGGGGGCGTGGCCCTATTGCTTAAAGATACCATTTCGGGTCAAATTCTCAATGATTATAGCTGCGTTCACAAAGATTACGAATTTTTTTCTTTATTGATCGGTCAGAACATTATCGCTGTTTGTTATCGCCCACCGGGCGGAAACCTTCCATCTTTCTTTACTTACTTAGAGTCTTTTCTTGATTTTGCCAATGATAATAAATATAACGTAATCTTGGGAGGTGACTTTAACATAAATATGTTACTCGAATCGTCATGTGAAAGAGAGATGAACGAGTTAATTAAAGCATGCGGATGCATGAACGTAATCTCTTTAGCTACAAGGATCACTACCGAGTCATCGACTTTACTTGACTTATTTATTACGAATTTTGACGAGTCGCAAACCAGATCCGGCGTGGTAGTTACAGACATCAGTGATCATTTAGCTATTTTCTTGTGTATCAAAAAAACGAATATTACAAAACTAATTAAACAGTCACGGTTGCCAACGTATCAGAATATTACGCCGGACAGTGTAAACGATTGTAGACAAAAACTATCTAATTTTGATTGGAGCGATGTTCTTCTCGAGACGGACGCAGAAAAAGCTTATAATATGTTCTTGAGCATATTTCAAAAGCTCTATGTAAGTTGTTTTCCTTATAAAACAATAACTTTGTCCAGAAAAGCACGTAAACCATGGATTACGAAAGAATTACTAGCGAAAATACGCACAAAAAACGAGCTTTATCAAAAATTCATAAAAACGAAAAATATCGATAAACTTAGTGCCTTTAAACGTCATCGAAACCAATTAAACAAAGAACTCCGTAATGCTAGATCAAAATATTTTTGCAGACTTCTTCAGCATGCGGAAATAGAACTGATATGATATGGAAAAAACTTAATTGCTAAGTAGCATCGTATGAGCAGCCCAGTACCAGAAAATTTAAATTGTTACGGTATATTAGCTGTAGTAGGAACTAAGGTGCCTATTTTTTGGAATATTTTGTCAGCTTTTAAAAGAGTAATGACAACTGGAACGAAGTACAAGTGAT
>JAZHYW010062025.1:0-59975 GCA_037355805.1 Ixodes ricinus
TAAGTCCCTGAAGGCAGCCGGCCTCACAACCTGTAGGTTTAATTACTCTATAAACTTATCCAACTCAACCCCGGAGCAAAGAGGACAACACGGTGAGGAGGGCGTGACTCTCCGGAAGGAATTAAAGCGCTGTAGGATCGGTAGCGTTACAGCGACCCATCCAAGCTGCCGCCGCAGGGAACAACTATACTCCCGGTGCAAAGGCCGTAAAGATCGCGCCTGCTCACTCTAGCCCGGCCATTGCTCTTCAAACTGCTGAACGATGCAATGTCCACTCACACAGGGACGTTTGCTTATGTTTTCCTACGTTGCGTTATAACTAGGTCCTTGCACTTGATCTAATAACCTACCGATGAATCAATTAATGATTTAATCGCGACTAAATTTTTAACCAGTTAATCCGTTAAATTTTGGCAAAGGAAAATTAAAAATTTAACGCTTTCACCACGCACGTGTACGAGTACACCTGTATGAAAGCAAACTTTAGGTGATATTTTGACCTAAAGTGAACTGTAGGGGCGAGATGTGTCCGAGAGCCACTTCAACGCCATGCGATTGTCCGTTTAGCGCAGCTGAACCTATAGGCCTATTACTAAATTACGCAACCATCAAGGAGAATGCAGGGAATGGTGTTCCACGCGCCGCACGTGCTGGCGTCTGCAGCAGTTACTGTCCCAACGTTAAACTGTCCTAAAGAAAAGGCCTAAAACAAATGGCATCTTGCACGCGCGTTCGTCAACGCTTTAGTTTGGTTATTTACTTCGAATCTTTTATACGGGGAAGGCGTGCGCGTGTAACCCGTGGAACACCAATCCCAGCATTCTCCTTCATGCTTGGGTAATATAGAAATAGGTCCATTGATTAATTATTCGATTAAAATTGACGCCCAGTCCTAGTTATCACTAGTCCGCAGGACATCTGTGCTTCATATGTCGCATGCAAATCTACTCTTTGAACTGGATTCCATGCTTCATTCGAACCACGAATGTCCCGTATACTTTCAACTTTGCACGTGTTCTCGCGCAAACGAGAACCATAAATGAAGCCACGCGCCCGCGCCAGTAACGGAGTATATACATCTTTCCATAAAAGCGTACGAGGCGCGTTCATTGCTGTGTTTGTGCCATTTGCTTCCAAGGGCCGCTCGAGACACAGGTCTCGTGCACTGGCGCATTTGACGCTACTTGCAAGACAAACGCAAACACATCGAGGGAGCTTCATGCCTCTGGCCACGGCGCAAGACACGTGCCACGGGAAGGTGCTCCGCCACCATTCGTTTCCAAGGAAGGGCCGCTCATTTCAGTGCTGCGCATCCATTTGCTTCCAAGGGTCTCTCGAGACACGGGTATCGCGCTCTGTTGTGTTTTACGCTACTCGGAAAACAAACGCAAACACATCAAGGGGCTTTAGGCAGATGTAAATCCCTTGATAAAGGCGTTTTTATTTTTTGGTCAAATACCGCCAATCATTGGGGTGGAAACACACCAGACACGTGCCACGAGCGGCCATTCGCTCAAAGCGCCGCTCAATTCAGCGCTGCGCCGCCATTACCTTCCAAGTGCCGCACCAGACACGGGCCTTGTGCACTGGCGCATTTGACGCTGCTGCAAGACAAACGTAAACAGATTGAGCGGCTTTAGTAGTGTGAACATAGCATTAGCTAGAATAAACGGATGTCCACCTGCTTCGATCGTGATCACGATCATGAGCAGATTAAGGAGCGGCTTGCACGAGAAGCTGGCGCGAGAGGCACTCCGGCGCCTCGTCACTTCGTCACAAAAATGCGTCCCAATTGACTCCGTAAGTGTGACGTCATGGGTCCAAACAAACCGTTGCTAGGGTCGTTGTTATGGACGAATACATGTGGCTCGGTTTCGCTACGAAAACCCGACCATTCAAAAATCAGGAGTAGGATTTAAACTTCTAAAAATCACAGATATAGAAAGCTTAAATGTCATATATGTTTCGACAGAAGTGTGCCGGTAATCGCTCGTTTCTGAAATATTTACGACTGCAACTTCCGGTCCTCAAGATGCCTGCAGCAGACGACGAATGCAAGAAGTATGCCGTCTGCCGCACGCCGGCCGGCCAAGTGGGGCCGTCGTTTGCATCGTGTGAATAAAGACGATATTCTGACATCGCATTTGTTTGAAGTATAATGAGTTTCATACACTCTTAAGATTTCATAGTGGGGTGCGATGCAAAATATGGTTTATCGAAAGTCCGGGCGTCGATCGAGAAGATAGTCTGCTAAAAGATCGCATTGCACCCACGAGAAAAGCACTTCAGGCGAACGGTTGAGATCCCAAATTTTGTTTGCGGACTCGCGCTATGCGAGGGTGCTTCGTAAACCTGATTGTAACCATCGCGTGGAGAGAGATTCTTGCAGTTTCTTCAGATTTCCGCAAGACCCCAAAGCGCGAAAGAACTGGATAAAAAACATAAGGTGAGTCTATTACAGACTGTACTCGCATCGCGGGTTCGATGAAGATCTTCACCAAAAGAGCACATCCACGGAATTTGATGTATACCAAGGGGAAAAGAAAAGCAAAATACTGCGAAATCGCGATAGACATGCAATTCTTTAATAACCTGACAACCACAATAATAATATAATAATAACAAACGACTTACCTCGACGGCGTACGATTTGTTTCTCATGGTGGCCTGCACTACGCCGGTAATGCACTTCAGGTCGTCGTCGTAACTGATCTGCGTGACGTGGTTTGATTTGACTGCATTTTCACCCCTCGTAACTAAGTTGGGTTGTTCACAGAAAAAAAAACGCACATTGCGGAGGCCTCTACGGCCACGGCAATCCACTTGTTTTTGTCGCTTGTTTACCGACGCATTTCAATGAAGACGCCCGCTGCAACAGAGGCCAGCAAATCTATCGTGTCGTCTGCTACCAAAGCAAAGCGGAGTGTAAGACTTCAGAAATGGCTTTCATCGTTGCAATATGACACTGAGACGACAAGAACATCTTCATAATTAGATATCAAGAAGTTAGGTTGCTTACAAAAAATTATTTACTTACTTGTAAGCAAAAATCTAGCCTCATGTGGAGTCTCCATGCATTAGTCCATAGCAACGTCCCTAGCAACGGTTTGTTTGGACCCAAACGCCATGTTGTGACGTCATCACTTACGGGGTCAATAGACCGATCTCACTAAGCATTGGACGCATGCGTGACGCCGCCATAATTTTAGTTCTCAGGAGGTAGACGGCCGTGCCCGCGAGGGTTCGTGCGTTCTCGTGCTTTACACGCGCAGTGCTCCAGCGAGGCTCTCGCACGTGCGAAAAGACTAAAGTTCCCTTGATGCATTGCGGCAGCGGTGGCGTAGTCAAACTTGCTGGTGAGATCGGTCTATTCGACATGCTCGCGCGTCGAATTGCGAAACGCGCGATAATTAATATCAACGTCATCAAAAGTTTCAAATACAAATAATTCACATCGACATCATTGAGATCACATTCATTAACATACAATGCCAGCGTTACTGTAAAATTCTCAATTTCTGTTGCATTCAAACAGAAAATATATGTATATAAAGATACATGTAAGACGCAGGTATATTTTTTTCAACGTCAAATTATCAATAGACTTAATTAATATTGAAAAAAATATCAAAAGCACTATAAAAGCACTTAAAAATCTGCTACCCACTCGCCTAGCAAATTTTAAGTTTAGGTTACTGGGGCTAAAAAATAAACTTTTATTCTTTTCTTGAACATGCATAATCTTAGACCTCGGCGTACAATTTCAACGATATTGAGGTGGTTATTTATAAGGTCAGATAATTGGTAATTAAGTTTAATCAAACTACCATCTAAATGATGAGTTATATTGAGCGCCCTTCTGAACACCCGTCTTGAAAAAAATCTGCTATTGCTTGTTTTATCATAGATCAAAATGCACAAATACGCATACTAAAAGCCCAAGGCCATGGTGCATGGTTTGCGCTTGATTGCTTTGACCGGGGACAAAAAACGCGTTATAAGACGGTGAGCTCCGTGACATAGTGTTTTCTGACTCTGCTTGATTGGCCTCATTTACCTGTTATGTCGGCTGCGCTCTGACTTACAGCAAAATGAATTTAAACGTTTATGTCGTGCAAAAGCTCTCTCATTCACGAAATGCTAACAAGGCATGTCTTATATATGTTCTTTAAGGTTTGATAACATTCTTCACTGATTGAATCACTATATTTTTAATTCTTGAATAGTTAAAACGATAGCTCCTGGCTTTTGAGCCTCTAACGAAATCGTTTTGCCAACCCTGCAGCGCGGAACAAAACCAGTATCAAAGAACAAATTTTGCCCAGCTAGGCACTCTCGATCGGGTCGATGAGCTAGCTGGGCTCCGCTTCTGTGCGAACTGGGCACTGCTAGCACCACTGGCACGATTGCTGGCATTTGTGTCAGCGGGAGGACGCGCTGAGCGCTGAACGTGCACGGGCGTGCAGCAGAAAGGAGGAAATTAAGAGCAGAGGAGGAACATCACTGTCATGAGCTTCTTTTCTGGCTACATGGATGAGTGCCGCCATCTAGTGGTTGAACTAATGGCTTGTTCAAGATGGCCGCCGTGGGACCGCCACCTTAAATTATCTACCCCACTAGTTTTGTGTATTATTGAGTGCCTATGAGCCTTCTCTACCAATATTTAAACCTCCTCTTTGTGATTATAAAATTATGATTATTCGTCTTTTTTTTATATTTGCTAGCAAAACAGAGCGCTCACGTACAATGCATTATCCTCCAGATGGGCAGGACGAAGCCCATTTCTCTTGCATTTTACACTCCCACATTTTTCTTTCCGTTTATTTTGCTCTTTTTTCCACTGATCTAGTCTGTAAAGCCCCATTAGTAGCGTGAAGAAATTTGAATGTGAGCTTTCTGGTTCGCTACGTGCGTATTGTTTTGAACGTTTTTGATATATGATTGTTTGTATACTTTCCGTGCCCACCAATTATCCTTTATTTTATTTACTTTTATTTGCAGCACAAAACCGACAGCGGAGAAGCTCCGGCATTATGGCAGGTACAGCCCATACCTAAACAAATAAAAACGAAAAAGGATACTGGAATATACAGTGCCAATGTGCCTACCCTCCTTTGACGAATCATTTATCCTGGTTAAATCCCTTACTTCATGCACAGCACTTCATTGCCAAAAGATAGTCCAAGCACCAGCACTCATTTCATATACCCCTGACTACTTGATACCTACTATATTTGAAAGTGCCTTGAGTTTCAGAAAAGCTGGATTTATTTTTTCTTTCCTAATTATATTCCCGTCGGGTACATTTAGATATTTCCTTCGCGTATCGCGTCATAGCTGCATTTATTTGTAATTTTTATAAGCTCAAATACAATGTCTTGTATTTTCAGTGGTTCTCTTTTCTAGTCGTTAAACATCATTAGTCCAGGCTTGTCATTACTAATACTCAGGCCCAAGACGCCACATTTCCCAGTTAGTTTCTGTAATGTACTTCGGATATTTTCCATGAGTTCTGTATACACCTTTTCTACGTGGGCGCCGTCATCTTTAATTCTAAAACTTCCGGTATGCGTAGAAACATCGCTTTCTTCTGGCCTCGACAGTAGAACGTGTTAACATTTTAATTGCAACCGTCAGTCGTTCTTGTTATGACCCTTCCATACGTTTTTACTTGTTCGGTGTTGTAATCTCTTGCTTTTTGTTCGGAACGCATACCGGATATGGAGAAAACGTGGCTGGGTGCGAGGCTAAACGAAAAAGGTGTATACTATGACCCCTTTCGAAATTGCGCCCTCTGTTGGAAGCTGTGTAATCCCTGCAGAATGGCGGACACAAGCGCGAGCTTCCTGCGCGTAAATTCACCTCGGCTGCACGAACCAGCGTGCAACGGCAGCAAACGTCGGAAATACCCACGGAAATCACTGGGCGTCACTTGCACAATCCGCGGTGTCGGTTGCCGAATGAAATGTTAGAGCAGCTAATGAGTACCGTTTCATGAGCCTTCCCGTTGGCGCAATGGGCCCGCAATTTCGGGGTTCAGGGTTCGATTCCCCTGGGTGGATTTCCGAGTTTTCTTCTCTGTTCTCAATTTATCCACTTTCCGCTCTCCCACACCTCCGCATTCGTTTTTGTCTTACAGAGCAAGACTGTTAACGTGATAACATTAAGGAACTCATGTCGCAGAAAAGGCGGCGTCGGTGGCGTCGTGACGAAAAAATCCTGATTGGTCGATGGGGTCATGACGTCAGAGCTACATGACCTCGCGCGGGAATTTCAAACAACCCACAAGGCTCACGCGAAACGTGACGTCACGCGTGAAATAAAAGTTATTAAAGAACATGACATGTAATGCGAATCAAAGGTCCCGCATTTATCAAATGATTATACTTTATAATGTAATTAATTTACTTTAAAGAAATTTTGAAGAATTTTAGGCGGATTCCGATTCACGACCCTTCGGTTGCGAGCCAGCGCTACTGACTAGGCCATGTCAGCCGCACTAAAGGTCCTAGATAAAAGGTTACTGCAAGTAGGGACGTTCTGTGAGGCGCCGACTGCGTGACAGTGCAGATTTTACGAATGGCGGCGCACAGCTGAAGAGTGAACTCCATGACGCCATTTTGTTCCAACGGAATGTCCTTCGTCTTTCGTTTAGTTGTCGTTACTTGTAAAAAGAAGCATCGAGGGACTTTACGCCTCACTTTCTGCTCACTGGCAGGAAGAACATGAGAAGCGAATGAAAAGGCGATGTGAACAAAACTCAATAATGCCATCGCGTTTTTTGTTTTGTTTTCTGGGGACTGTTGAAAGAAATGCTGTGCACATTTAAAATGCGACTGCCAGTCAACTGCTGACGCGGCGCGCGTCCCCGCACGAATAGACCCATTGCTATAGACGCTTTGCAGCAGGTATGCATGGGCGCCGCCATAACTGACCTTCAGTTTTTGTTTCCCCTTATTACGTTTACTTCACTTCATTATTACCATTGCAAACGAGGTTATTGCCATCCTAGATTTTATTCTGTCTTTCTCCCCAGCATTGGCCTTTTTGGAGGCTCGTCCACACCAATTTCAGTGGCTCGGTATTTCGGTAAAACAAGAGAAGGTCAGCAATGGCGGCTGTATTCTGGCGCGTGTGTAAAGCGTCTATATTACCCAAGCATCACAGGAGAACGCAGGGATTGTTGTTCCACGCGCTGGCCTCAGCAATAGTAAATTTTCTAAAGCAAAAACCTAAAACAAATTGTATCTTGCACGCGCGTTAGTCAACGCTTTATTTTGGTTATTTACTTCGAATATTTTATACGGGAAAGCGTTCGCGTGTGGCGCGTGGTACACCAATCCCTGCACTCTCCTTGATGCTTGGGTAATATAGCAAATGGTCTATTGGTCGCCGAACTGGGGCACTAATCTGGACACTGTTGCAATCGGCAACGGCAGCGCCTATGGCTGTTGCAATCGGCATCGGCGGCCTTGGTTCGTCGTCTCATGTTTCGCTCACGGGCGGTGCCCGTCGTCACATAATTCAGCGCCGAAATAACGTGTCTTGGAGGCGTCGAGCCGGCCGAATGTCTGCCCTTCTTGGAACCCAAGTGAGATACCCGGGCAAGGTCAACGCAGCGGACCTCGGACACGAACATTACGCCAAGCTCTCGCCCTGCCTGCCCCAAGACACCTGCAAGGACGACGCCTTCAAAAAGACTGGTGCGTTGACGCATGGCGCCATGACGACCTCTTCGGTGCGGTGTGCGCGGACGTGTGACGTAACTTGGACAGAGGGTCTTTCCGAGAAGGCGTGGGTGACAAAACTGGTGCACCGCCGCGATTGGTTGCCGCCCGACTGCATGGCAACCAAAATACTTTAAAAGCATTGAGCTCACCTAACTCGGGGAGCTCACCGAGATCAAAGCTCATAGCTGCGGCTAGCTGCTGTATAGCCAGAGCTCATTGTTCTCCTGACATGTAAATAAAGGAGAGTTTTAATTATCGCCGTCGTCGACTGCTGAGATTCCTGCCCGGAGCTCCGTCCGGATCTGGACCCCAGCCGAGCCTGGTCCATCCTGGGGACTCACGTCGGCCGCGACAACGCTTGGCGAAAAAGTCGGCGAGAATCCGACGGTTGCGATTGGCCAGCGCAAAGGTCAAGTGCGGCGTTGTCCAATCGCGGCCGCCAAATTTCTCGCCGACGGTATCGCCAACTGTCCAGATTAGGGCCCCTGGTAGAGTAAATTCGAGATACTTCCGTGAGGCAGGATGGAAAAAAATCGAGATGAATTAAATTATGATCGAAACCAAGAGTTAAATGGACCTGTTTAATATGATAATTTAAATCGAACCTTTCCTTAACAAAATAATTCCAAAAATACTTTTTTATTCTCAATTGTTTATTACTCGGTGCTTTTTGTGTGGATTTGTTTCCGAATTAAATAAGAAATTCATCGAGCAAATAAATATTTATATCAGGCTGGACACGAGCACATGTAATGCAAATCGGAACGGTGAGCTCCTTTCTAACTTACACTTCGTCTGTCAATTCCCTAACGTCCTAATGCAAGCAAACAGGAACACGAAAGAAACAAGAAGCTAGAAACGCAATGCCCTATTGCAAGCGAATCAAAACGCGAGCAGAAACTAGTAAAACTTTTCACTATCTAAAAATTCAAGCTCTTTTTTACTATGGAGCAATAATTTACACAAAAAAGTTGTCGATAAAATAGTACTTTTAAATTTTTAGTAATAATTTCTTCGGTATTGCGTTCAGTGATCGCACATATTGATTGATCAATAGATCAATCAATATACATGTACGATTGAATCAATAGATCAATCAATATGTTAGACCACCTGAGACTGGGTGGAAGAAACACGACGTCGTCGTGTTTCTTCCACCTAGTCCCAGGTGGTCTAACAGAATGGAAAATGGTGAACCTACACCAGCTCGCCTGCGCCCTAACTGTTTTTTCATGATCAATGAATCTTCCATGTTCAAAAAATACACCTACTGGTAAAATTTCACTATTATATTGCTACAGTGTTTAAAATTCAGTTAATCAGATTTAAATCAGCCAAATATGTTTTATATCAAATAATCTGATTTAAATCAACCAAATATGTTCTAAATAAAATTATTACGATTTGTATCAACCAAATATGTTTTATATCAAACAAAGTTTATTTATTTTTTGGCTTTTATTTTTATTGTTTTTATTATTTCTTTTTTTATTTTATTCACTTTCATCAAAGGGGTAGAAGGTAGAAGATGGAGGTAGAAGAAAGAGCTGCTGCTGTATCTTGACCACCCCCCCCCTCTTTCCTCCGCCTATAGGTCATCCTTGGAACAGGGCATCGTTAAAGCTGAAGTGCAAAATTTAATTAAATTATGAACTATATTGTACAACATTACATCTCATT
The DNA here is from genome assembly GCA_037355805.1 of Ixodes ricinus. Lineage (NCBI taxonomy): Eukaryota > Metazoa > Arthropoda > Arachnida > Ixodida > Ixodidae > Ixodes > Ixodes ricinus. Next base: position 9,411 of record JAZHYW010062025.1, read on the forward strand.
AAAACGCTACTAAACACAGCTAAAAATAGAAATAAAAGTGAGTTACTCCTCACTCCTATATCCACTTTTTTATTCAAAATCATTATATCATTCGCCACCAAAAACACTTTGGTCTTTTTCTTTTATTTTTAATGAGAGTGGAACATTTAAAGCTGATCTGGTCTTTAATTTTATTTAAGAAATTATAAACATTGTAGTCGAATTGTTGCTTGTCGTGGTTGGTTCTTATTTTTGGCGTTTTCAAGCGTTTTCCCTCGGAGTTGAATGGGAGCTAAGACTCTTTGTGTTTAGGTGCAGCTTCTTCTTCTATATCAGCTGGAGCAATTTAACGTCTTTAATAATGCGAAAGAATTAACTGCCCCATGGAGCGAACCGGCGTTATCAGCTTTTGAAGCCGCGTCAAACGGCCCCTAAACTCCCTGTGCCAATAGAGCGAAGCCTGTCGACTGTAGCAGCGATTGGATGGATAGGCTCCCATTGGCTGGCACGCCTCATAGTTTTAAGGAGCAGTGCAACGATATTCAATTAGAATGTTTTTCACTTTACACGAGCTTACTGGCACTGGTGGGACTCAGGGATACTCGCACGCAACGCCACTGGCCAAGAAACTCTTTGTTGCGGTGTAATTCAAGGACAAAAGCGATCGATTTTCATGCAACCTCTCCTTTGCAAAGTTTGGTGACGTAACGTGAGGATCGCAGTACACCCATATGACGATATTTGAATGCTGTTCATAGATTGGACCCGAGCATTGCGTGGACACTCGATTTGGGCTCAGTGATAATTACTAGCTCGAGAAGCATTCGGGTAGTGGCCCGTGTCCAATCGCTGCAATGACGACAATAGCCGAGCCATAACAATGTCTGGAACTCCGCGCGTGTCCTGTGCTTTGCCAACCCCAGCGCGTGGCTATGATCAATATTGGCGGCATATAGTCGGCTCCAGATCACGTGGCCACTTGTTCTGGCTGTGAGTTGAGGGGGTGAACGATGCTCGTTTTTCTTTAATTTTTTTGGGGGACTTCTATTGCGTGGGGTGAAAAACGAACGCGTGTTTCATAGGTCATTAACGTCAGGGATCCGTTTTAAGCGGTATTTGCGCAAATTCCAAAAACTGTTGCCTCGCCCTTTAAGGAACGAGGCTCCCACTGGCTGCCGCGTGGTGTGGTTTCAAGGAACGCCACCACACAGAGAAGCCCTCTCCAAGGCGGCGCAGCGGCCCGGCCGCCTGTAAGAGGGAGCGGCCGATCGCAGAGCCGGCACAGCCCGCCCGAGCAGACTCCGGAGTGGCTACACGGCCGAGCTCAGCGCGGCGCGGCCACTTCACGAGACCGCGAGCTCGGCCGTCTGCCGCAACCTCGGCGCTAGCGAATCGTGCCGCCCACGCCAGTACACCGCAGACGAACTGAGGGAGCGGAAGAACGGCATTCATGCTTTCGCATTCACAACTCGTGAGATGTGCTTAGGTGTCCTCGGAATATTTTTGTTAGCCGTTAATATAGTGCACTTTTTGAAGAGAGGGTATCTGCGTACTCTTGCGGGTTCACATGAAAGTAATCAAAACACGTAGTATCATATTCTGGAGGATTATACTCTTTTGTGGTTCGTCTAGGCTGTTGTACACCACACGAGTACGCCGTATGAAATTCTTGAATAGCATAAAGAATAATTTCGGCGGTAAAGTCATTAGATTTTGCGAAGTACGATGTATTGACTATAATGAAATATTTTCAGAACCCTTGAAACTTTTCATTAAAATAAGGTGCGGCTGGGAGACACTTTTAACGCAGACTGTGTTGTGTCGCTGGCACCCTAATCCTATCGGGCAAGGTACCAGGCAACGAAAGTGGACAGGCCAACTGCCAGTCGAACCCTGACGCAGCACTCGTCTCCTTACTGACTGGACACCAGCCGAGCTCCTCTCTTCGAGTGTCTCTGTGTTACTCCAGGCGGGGTTAAACATCACGCGTTCAGACATACACTCTCGAAATAAAAGAGTGTCGTCTTACACCCTTTTTTCCCATATAATGCACCCCGAATCTTCAGTTCGACGTACAGCGCACTGGCGTTGAACAGACGGTCTCAACTTTACCAGGGGCTTGATAACGGCGCGATTTTAACTAATTAAACAGCTAAGGTATGTATCAAAGACTACAGAAAAAACACTGATGTTTTGCAGTAGAGCCAAGAAAACCATAATTATTTCTTGTAGTCAGTAATACTACGTTAGCTATTTCATTACGTTGTACCACTCGGCTATCAAGCCGCTCGTGAAAGTTAGTACCATCGGTTCGACGTCAGCGCGCTGCGCATATGCTGTAAAATCGGATTGTTGTTCTTGCCCACGACTGACCTTCCGTATCTCATGTTGTTGTCTCTGCCTTGTCACCTTATAGCATTGTTCGTGGGTTGTCGATATTGACAATTACCAGACAAACTTTTCTTTTGGTCGCGATAATCTCTAAGCTGGTCCATGTATTCCACTGTGCCATGAATCACCAGCATATAGATCAACTTCGCCAAAAACAGAAGTTTCAGCCCATCCGTGGCAGAGACGTTAGATGCCACATTAGCATCATCCAAACATCCTCGCTATGCAACAAATTGGATTTTGATTGCAAATGCACTATTTTTCTTCTGAGAAATATGACACAACAGATCACTTCCAGTGCTCTGCTTTAAAGCATAAATGGGACGTATGTGGCCATTCACACGGCTGAGGCCACTCTGGGAATAAAAATAACGTATGTTAGCACAGTGGAGAGCAAAATTCCTGTGCCAGTGCTCTGTTTCGAAGCATAAAGAGGACGCCTGTTTCCATTGACGCTACTGAGGCCACTCTGAGGGTTCGTTTTTCCACGGAGCTCGCTGGATTGCCAGTCACCGCGATCGACAGCACGAGTCTAGCTGTTTACAGGAGGATATAACGCCTTCGTGCGAAGATACCATCTGTGAAGGTTGCCTTTGTATGGAGAATAGTGTTCTCGATCTAGTTATTCGCTATGCTATTTATGCACAACGCAATGATTGGCTGTATATGTGTTCTGTTGGAAAGTAGACGCAAGGGCCTTGTTCATAAATAGTGCGGCTATTAATCGAGTAAATACAAATATAAAATTAAAGTGGAAACAATTTAAAAATTTTATTCACTTTTAATGTTTTTTTAAACTAATTATGTGTATCTTTCGTATCTTTGTATTCTCATGTGTGTTTTCAATTTATTTAATAATTGTATTTCTCATTATTTTAATGTTGTTGTTGTTTTGAGGGAGGAGAGATCATTATATATCTCGTTGTTTTTCATTTTTATTTTTTTTTTTACAACAAGAGATTTTTGTAGCTATAGACCGTTTTATCGTGGGTAGCGCCATTTTAAGAGCGAGAAAGAAGAGGGGAAAGGGCTACCGGCACTTTCCCTCTTTCTGGTTGTGTAGAAAAAGTGAAAGTCCCGGATGAGAGGCTTGGCCGGAGTTGGGTGTCTGCTGTGCCCAACTTCGTTCGCGCTTTCTTTTCTGTTTTGAACTTGCAAACTTAATTAGAGCCGTGGTATTGGATAGCGACAGTTCCCCGGTCATCGGGACACCATTGCTGGGTGATAGGGTACACGAATAACGACAGAAACCGTCGAATAGTGTGCGAGGACCTATGTAGCTTGCATAGAATCCGGCAAGGCGAGTGCGGCTGCAATGTTTTTAGCTCCATCGCTTTCCGCATGACTGGAAATGATGAACCATTCATCAATTTTTGCTTGCAATGGGCCTATTTCAACGTAACCGTTTTTAGTAATCACCAAGCGATACACAAAACGAGAACCGCAATTAACTTTTGTAAACACCCGGAGCTGCTACAGATCGTTTTGCTGCGCTGCTTTTATCTTGCGTGTGCCGTGTTCTTATATTTCCTTGTGGATGAACGGCGAAGACGTTCTAGATGTACTTAAATCGAACCGCAGAAAGCCTCAAAGCAGCCACGAATTATCTTACTATGTGATGCAATATTTTGAGTACTAACTTCCAATTTCTATCGCTGACACGTTCGCTGCCGTTAAGTTCCTCCCGTCGCCGCACTGGCAGATGCCATGACTTGAACAAAGAAACGTGCACACTGGGCTCGAAAACGCAGAATCGCAACACACAAGACGAACCCTGCAGCGACTATCCAGCGCTTCAAAGCTCCCAATCAACGGAAACAACCCACCAGCGGCACTTCAAGGAGCGCCTCGCCGGCTTTCTGGTATCGCGCAGGAGATCGCGATTCAGAACCGATAGAACTACCTTTTCAACAATTTATAGCCTCACCGGCGGCGGAAATGAGCCTTCAACTGAGTGTTGTAGATGATGAAATTGAGTCAGTCACCAGTGCAAATTATCAATATTAAGATAAACTCAGTTACAAAATTTTACAGGCTGAAACAGCAATTATCACGAGAAAACTGGCACGCACCTTGCGAGCGTACCCCATGTTCATCGGCGGTACAGCGTTCGGTGCGCGCTCCATTCACAATATGTTCCGAGCACAGTCGAGAAAATAGGGAAGTTTAGAATAGGGGACCCCAAAGTTGGGGCCGCCGAAAACTCGGGGCCTCACCAGCGCGCTTGCGCAGGGCCAAACTCCGTTAGCGGGTTGCAGGTTGGCGCTGGGCCCCCAATTAGCTTGGGGCCGGGTTGCGTCGGCAAACATGGCGGCGCCCTTTTCCGCTTCGCTTTCGGAGCGAGGTGGTCGCGGTCGCTGCAGAATCAGCGGGCTTTAGATTCCAATGAACGGTGCAACCGGCTTTTGCCTTTCCTTTATCTCGCTCAATCTCACAAAACAATGAGCGGCAGGTTCGTCCATTTCAAAGATTGTCTCCTGAGTCTTCGCCGTTCCCAAGCCTAAAGAGACGCGGCAACCGTTTGACACATGGCAACGCCTGGCCACTACCAGTGGCCTCAGGTGGATTTCGTTCGTGGCACGACGCACGCAGCTTGAAACGCAAGTATTTCAAGGTTCCGAGTCGCTCCAGTTCAGATCACAATAGGTGCAACTGCTCGCAGAGTATGCGCGCTGGCGTTCGTCCTCAGTCTCGGCATAGTTGAAGCGCCCAAATCTTCGGCTGCAGATGGTCAGCGCACACGAACGCCCAAGAAATTCGAGAACGAGCCATACCTAAAACATCGCGCGAGCACAGGAGGAAGATAAATAAGGAAAGAGCGTGCACTACCCCAACTTATGTATTGTGAAAGAAGAGAAAGAGAGCTTTGACATGAAGCCCACGCGCACCCACAAGATTAAAAGAAGAAAGAATAAAAACAGATACATTATCAAAGTTCCAGTAGAAAAGGAGAAAACTGACATTATAAGGTCACGACAAAAAAAGATGAGAAAAGGAGAAAGCAAAACAACAACGTGGGCTTCCAAGCGCTCCGGTTTCCTCTTTCTTTCACAATACATAAGTTAAGAGTCAGCATCTCTTCCTGTGTTCTGTTATCTTCCTGTGCTTATGCGCTGTTTTCGGTATGTCTCGTAAGTACCAGCTAGCTCAACTCTCTATACTACGAGAACAAGCGCCAAATTAGAGCGCTACGAATTGGATTGTTTCGGCCACACCCGAAGCGGGATGGCTGAACGAGTCGAGGCCGATCCAAGGCCAGAAGAAAATGGTGAAGAAGAAGGTCCTGCGCGCGTTCGCTTCTCGATCGACGATGACATTTATAAAGCTACGCGAAGTGTACGTCCACTAACCCATTCCAGTATTCCAGGAATGGACTTAATTGCCGAAGGGTCTCGAGCACCGGAAGAAATTTTTCCACGTGGGCTATCCGCGATCGGGTGCTATGTTGTGCTTTGGACTCCCAGAAGTACTGGAAGAGTATGACGTCAACGACTAAGAGCAAACGCAGATTGATGCATGAAGAAAACAAAATCAACATCCAATCTGCATTTGCTGCGTTGTTGACGTCACTTCCAGTCCCTAGTCTACTGGGAGTCCGTGCGCAACAGCCCCCGTCGCCTGCTGCCACAGTTGAATACGAGCACAGATTTCTGACGACTTTTCGTAACTGAACGTAAAAAAAACGGCCTGTGTGTGAACGATTTTTAGCCACGGAGTAGCAATACGTTACCATGTCAACAGTTACGACGTATGTTTAGGCTTAGGAACGGCCAGAATCGGTACGATCTTTAAAATGGGCAGAGTCCACCGCTCATTTTGTGACCTGAGCGGAGCAAAGCAAGCGAGCCGGTTGCACCATTGATTGGCAATGAAATTGGCAAATACTGCACCGACCATGACGAATTTGCTCCGAAGCGGGCAGGTGCGCCGCCATGTCGCTTAACTCAACCCGGCCCCAAGCAATTTGGGGCCTCACGCTACTTCTAGAATTTCACGTTAGGTGCGCGCGCAACCCAAGACCCCAACCGGAGTTTGGTTCTGTGATGCGCAGTGCTAGCCCCTATTTCTTTGGGGCCCCAAGCTTTGGAACCCCCTACTATAAAACCTCATAACTGTCGCTGCTTCAGCTACAGGATGGGCCACAAAGCAAGCCGCACTTACCAGCGTCGAAGTGCGGGTGACCGGAGATGGCCTCGAATTCGCAGATAATTTCATTGGCGCACATGATAGCTCGGATATTTGATAGCGTACTCTGTTTTGACCAGGGGAAGTAAAACTTGATTCAGAGATCGGTCGGCAGATGCGGGTCTTGTTTGCTGTTTCACTGGTGCTACTCTCTATTATTTGCACCAGCAGTCACATTGAAGCGCCGTTTCAGCACAAATGTTTCGCGTTTTAATAATTTTTCTTACGGTTAAATAGTTCGTTCGTTGTCCCCAACGGCGCTGCAGGGCGAAAGCGCGAGCGTGCCAAAGTTGCGTCGTCACAAACCCTATTCTATAAGCACGCTGCGTGAGGTGTCGCTGCGTTGGGTACCCCAGCGTTGGGTTCCCCTGCGTTGCCAGCCCCTATTCTAAAACTTCCCTAACGGCGTTGAGGAAAACGTCCTTTCGGTTTACGGACGCACCACTCGCCACCGAGACCGGGGTCGCGTGAGCGATGGAGCCTGCAAGACATTGCAGGCCGGCTCCGCCTTGCCGGATTCCAGTGCAAGCTGCATAGGTCCTCGACGGTCAGCACTGACGCTTGTCGCTAGCTGTCAGCACCCCTACGACCGAGCGATGGTATCCCGATGGACCGGGGACTGTCGCCGTCCGCCTGTCAGGCCTCTACCTTTAAGTTTGCGAGTTTAAAACAGAAAAGAAAGCGAAGCGAACGAACTGGCAGCGCAGCAGACACCCAACACTGGGCTAGACCTCTCATCCGGGACTTTCACTCTTCACACAACCAGAAAGGGGGAAAGCGCCGGTAGCCCTCTTCCCCTTTTTCTTGCCCTTCTCAGTAAAACACGCAGCGCGGCGTCCTCGTTTACCAACACGGCCGAGGCCGCGCATGCGCAGAAGCTAAATGGGCAGAAGCGGCCGGCGCTACAGTGTTTTCGCCATTGCGTTGTGTGTGGCGTGCGCTCAGCGTTGACGTTGTAGAGACGGTTTCAGCTCATTTGTGCATAGTATTTCTTGTCAACGTATGCCGTATGTTAAGTGCCCGGACTATTTCAGCTCTCTACCCGAGCCTGAACGGCTGGCGGTATTGAGACCAACTCTGCGCAAACGGCGTTGCCTTAGGTGGTCCGTACGCCATAAACAAAGACTGCTTGAGTTCCGATATGAAGTTGCCTGCCACCGGCGTCGATGGCTCACGTCGTCGTCCATTTGGTTCTTTCGCCAAGCGAGTTCACGGCCGACACGGTGCAGGCGTACAGGCCACTCGAGGCCTACAAATTACTTCGCGCCGCTTTCCACGCTGCCGGCGGGATCAGCACACTGGATCAGCAGACTGTGGGTCTGCGGAAGTGTATTTATTAATTGATTAAATACGTAGAGTATCCTTCGAATCGAGGTATATTTTTCTTACCCTCACGAGCACAAGGCACGACAAGCTGTAACGTTTTTTTCCCTCCTGCCGCCGATCTCCTCCCGCTTGGTAGCACGGGCGTAGCGAGCATTGTTGTAGGCGTTACCGAAAAAGTAACGAAATACGTTAATCGTTAGTTGCAAATAAAAGAAACACGTTAACGGCCTAAGTCAGTTCAAAATAAAAGGAAAGCATTACCGTTACCGATGAAAAGTAACGCACGTTAATTTTGTATTACTTCTTATTTATAAATTGACGGCAACAGTTTTTTTTTTTTGCGAGTGTTGTTTGGCACTGGGGCAAAGGGCTTGAGCGTTGGGGTTTTTTAGATGCGGAGCATCTCTTGCTCGGGTCTATGTCCCGCGGCGTCGTAGTCCGCACTACGCACGCGCCACTCTCCTTCCCTCTTCCAACAGCTGCGCGTTACTCTCTCCGCTCTCTCTCTCTACCAGCTGCGTGCACTGCGCATTCGTTCGCTTCTACTCACACCGCGCGCGCACGCGCAACTCTCCTGCTCTAGTCTCCTCTCCTTCAAGTGTGAAAAAAAATAAACGGCGAGCGGCGAGCGTTCCAAGTTTCTCTGCCGCGAGCCGCGACGAAGGCTCGCGTAGGGGGTTACGCTAGGGCAGTCAGTGGCGCCATCTCTCGACGTCAGCACGCAACTGACTCCTTCCTCGGAACCAACACGATGCTCCGGATCACCCCATGGTTCCCCTCGGGAAGATGGTGTAATTTTTTGAACTGGGACTTTCTGCACGGCGAAAAGACAAGCAAAATGTTGAAGGTAGTTGGAATGTAGTGCAATAATTCAATACTTCAGCTTAAGTCCATACGCAGCCTAAGCTACGAGCTAATGTCACCAATCAAGCAGCATCAAAAGAGCGAGTCACTGGGTCTTTCTTGTTTATGATTGGTTCAGCGATGGTATAACACGTACAGAAACATGATGAACACCATTATGGTGTGTTTTGACGTTGTCGATTGGTTTCATCTGCTCGTAGCGTCGGCTGCGCCGGGGCTGAACATAAGTCGAAGTATGAAAGCACAAAAACAATTTGTTTTTTTCAGGTCTTGGGAAGATTATTTAACGAGTAACGTACCTATTTTACGCGTTATTCGAAATAAGTAGCGTACGCACGTTCCCCGTTACTGTCTTAAAAAAGTAATGAGTACGTTACACGTTACCGAAAAAAAAAACGTTACCGGGTACGCCGTTACTTGTAATGCGTTGCCGCCAACATTTGTAGCGAGCCACCGACAAGCGGCTTGGCCAGTGCTTTGTGCGCGAACACCGTAGGAACAAAATCTGGGTGGCCTCAGACGACGCTTTCCCTGCACATAAGCAAGCCTCGATCGGGACGGAGATTGAAATAAAAGCCACACTTTCCTTCAAGAAACTGCTTCCCGCTCAAACGGTCGTCCGCGCGAGGCGACCATTTTTTTCCATCCACGGATATTATCCACCTTCTGCGCCTTTCAGGGTCAGCCGGGAACTTGTGGGAACTCACTCCGCTACTTCTGCTGCACCTTTCGGTGCAATTAACGGCTACACAGCTTTGCGGCATGCTGAAATGCTATGACGCCCATGCAAAACACGCGCCATTCTGCCCACAACACCCGGCTCTGTCGCGATCGCAGCGCCACCGCAGCTCCATGACGTCAAGCCCGCGTGTCGGTCTGTGGATAACCTGGTATTTACATATTTACATATTTAAATTTTCCCCTGAAGGAGAAGGGTCACACTTATTAGGGGCAATGGGTAAGTCCTATACTCCCCATGCATTTGAGGCCATGTTGAGGAACATTTTTCTCGGTGACTATTAGGAGTATTCCTGCTCATGTATATATTAGGGTGCCTTCATGTGCGCTTTGCTTGGGGTGATGACATCTGGCCATTTTGTTTCTAACGTTTATTTTTATTTTGTGTTCTCAAGCGCGTGAAAGAGCGTGTCCCTGCACGCGCTCGTGGCGTTGACTGTGCTACAGCGACATTTTGTTTCCTGCGATTTCTTTGTATTTTTCCTGTGAGCGCGTGCTGTCGGCATCGGGTACCACAAACGATGGCATCACCCTAAACAGAGGGACATCGAGGCACTCTAGTATATATCATTTTGTTCGAAATATTGTGTTTTATCTACTGAACTAGAATTATTTGAACCGATCTAAAATAAGTTTGTTTTTTCTAATTTTTGTATTCTAGTATTGAAATTTTATTTTTGTTCATGTATTAAAAAGAATTGTAACTCAAAACCTGCTAGGTGCATATTTTTAATTTTAGTTCCAGTGTTTTTCAACACCCCTGTAGGTGGTAGGAGTAAAAAACCAAACCTCCTTAATGTCAGGTTAAGGAAAAAATGACACCTATGTACTGAGAAACACTGTTTTGAGATAATTGAGTATAAAGTAAAAAAAGGGTGAATAACAAATTTCTATTGGCACCATGCCTCAGAGTCATTTTTTCAATAGCTGCCAGCTGAAAAAGCATTATGAAAGTGATGTCTTCGCCTTTAGGCTTATCGCCTTGCTTGCCGGGCATCTTTTGTGACCTGCAGTGTCGCTTGGTCCGTAAAGTATATTCGAGTGACGTCAACTTCCCTCAGCCACTTGATGGTGTTCCACACAGGGTTCCATCCACAGGACTTCAAAACATTGGCTTGTGCAATGCTGCCACAATTGAATAAAAAACAGCATCCAAAGCCGCCATTTTGTCGTTACAAAAACACAAACGCTTGAATGTGCACATGGTACACACCTAGAAAAACGTGCACAGCGTCTCGGGATTGTCTTGGCTGAAAATAAGCTATGCAGTACTTGCCAGATAATTTTTTTAGATGATCTGTTACCGGATAAGCTTTTAGGTCTGGTGATGAATTCGTTAAGTTAGAAAATTCATCAATAAACAGGGAGCGTATCCCAAAAGGAGGCGTGGTCACCTGCTACTTGCTTTCGGAAGAAGTGATTTTTAGCCCGAAATATAACTTTCTAAGAACACTCTAACAATAGATAATGTGCAGGAAGAACTAAACTTTTCAAATTGCAAAAAAAACAGAAATCGATTTTTTTAAATTTTACCTTACCCTGTCTTTTTAAGCTTTTTGTTTTCCGGTAGAGAACGCCAAGAGAAAATTACTTTAATCAATATAGGAAGTTTGGTGTATGACGCCACCTTGAAAGTATTTTTCACAACAAAAGTCTGCACATAATATTTCTAAAGCTCATATTACAATCATCCTGACATAGGAAAGGTAATTTTTTTAAATAAAATAACGAGATCTTATTTGTCTTACAATTCATGGAGGTCCGCCTAGAGTGCATCGAAATAATCTTCTTAGTATATCGCAAAACCTGAAAGTCTGATATGTTTATCTTTTCCATGGCTTCGTTCGAGGCCGGCTGAGAAATTATCGTTGAGAATCTCGTTTTACTTAAAATGCTCATATTTTTGTGTTCCTTTCACACATCGCCTTTGACGGGTAACAAGCGGACCGCAATTTGAGTGCTTCTGACACACGTTCCTCTTTGAGGTGCAAGCGTTCCTGCGAGGAATTCCGCAGCACGGCTCATGAAACGGCACGCGGACACCAACCCTTCTTACTATTTCTGTTCATGACCCGATAAAGTGCAGATCCTTCTTAATGCACACCAGAGACACTCGTTAAGCGAACGAATTTCTTTAAAGCAGCCCCATTGGGAAAAGTGTTTACCTGTAAGGCGAAAGGTTCGGTCTCCCCTACTCATCCTCCTTTTCCGATCGCGCGCAAGCGCAGGTTGTTGAACGAGGTCCTCGCTGGATGTGCCATGAACTCCACAATGCCTCGTAATGGCGATGAGCCTACTGAAGAGGTGATAGTAGGGTGCCTTCATGTGCGCTTTGCTTGGGGTGATGACATCTGGCCATTTTGTTTCCAATTCTTCTTTTTATTTTTTGTTCTGAAGCACGTGAAAGAGCGTGTCCCTGCACGCGCTCGTGGCGCTGACTGTGCTACGGCGACATTTTGTTTCCGGCGATTTCTTTGTATTTTCTCTGTGAGCGCGTGCTGTCGGCATCGGGTACTACAAAGGGTGGGTGAGGGTGATGACATCTGGCCATTTTGTTTCCAATTCTTCTTTTTATTTTTTGTTCTGAAGCACGTGAAAGAGCGTGTCCCTGCACGCGCTCGTGGCGCTGACTGTGCTACGGCGACATTTTGTTTCCGGCGATTTCTTTGTATTTTCTCTGTGAGCGCGTGCTGTCGGCATCGGGTACTACAAAGGTGGCATCACCCTAAACAGAAGGCCATTGAGGCACGCTAGGTGATAGCAGTAAAGAAGCAGTGGTCACACTCTGTTCCACGCTAAGTCCGACCGCACGCAGCAAACGTTGCGATCTCATGTAGGGAATCAAGCAGCGCCAACAGTGCGTCGTCAAGGCCCTCGTCGTCTTTGGCGCGTTTCCATCACCAGCTAAACCGATCACGCAGAGTGAATGAGGCGTGGTTCCTGCGCTTTTAATGCGAATAGCATTCTTTGGATACTTCACGCACTTTTCGTCTATGTATCTATCTATCTATCTATCTATCTGGCTATCTAACCTCTTACGCCGCGGGTCGATAAATAAATAAAAAAGACCGGCGCCGGCGGGATTCGAACCGTTGACCCTTTGATCAGCAGGCAGACGCGCTAACCACAGAGCTATGAAGGCAGTCATTCAACGCACTCTAAACACCTGTTTATATCTTTACCATCGCGCGCGTTCCATGCACGAGGGCTCATTCCGCTCTCGTGAGGCTTAGCACGGCCCCTAGCTCACCCTCTCCCGCGCTCCGGGAGAGGGTGATGTAGCAGCCGTGCTCACCCTCACGAGGCGGAATGAGCCCTCGTGCATAGGCTGCGCGCTTACCAGCAGCTGTGACAGCGCTGTAAAGCGCGTCCTATGGTAAAGATATAAACAACCGTTTAGAGTACCGTTGGTTGAGACTAGCTGAGACGCCAGAAAGTCTGGTCGGTACCATTTTGAGTGTTTGTGCGTATGGCGCGTGCTTTGCTCGCCTTCCTAAGTGACACAAACGCACGTGCTGGGCTGCGGAGATCGTGCGCAGGGCTGTGAAAGTGTCAACAAATTTAGAATCGCCTCAAGAGTGGGCTGGCGTATCTAGAGTGTGCCGGCCACCTGACGAACGCGCATAACTCCGCACCGTTTGATGCTATTCGCATTAACGTAGATAATCATTCCCAAAGGATGGGTTCTGCTGATTTTTTTGTGCCCGAGTTGTTCAGCCGGTCATAACAAACGGACAAAGACGACCAGCGCCGTGACGATGCACAATTGGAGCTGCTCGGTTGGTGCCATCAGATCGTATACGGTTGGCTGTGGTCCAACTTAATGTGCAGCGGAGTACATATAGTCAAACGAAAAAACAAAACTATCCAGTGGGATTCGAACCCGATCGTTTAGAGTGTGAGCCGCGTGCGCTGCACACGCGGTCATGCGCTTTTTCTTTGTCAAACCGCATTTAATAACCACCGCTCCACGAGTCTCCCCCTTGGCACAGTATAGTTGGTCGTCAGGTTCAATGTATTGGTGCCAGGTGTTCGACTCTTCTCGGCGGACGTCGAGAATTTTGATATTTGTTCTCAATGTATCTCCTTATTGCTCTCCCGCTTGTGCGAATTCGTTTCGATGATTATAAATAGTAGGATGGACACGAAGGTGAGTCGGGTTCGAAAGGGCCGAAGGAATACTTTGTCAAGTCACGCCCACAACTGCAGAAAGTCGCGTTAGGCCGATCAAACTCCGACGCAGCAACTACAGCGACGTTAAACGCTTGGAGTTCGCAACATTGTAACTAGAAGAGGTGGCGCCGTCTCGATTGTCTTTGGGAACGTCAAGTCAAAAGGAAACTCCGGTCGGAAACGAAACGAATATAAATGACTGCTATATCACTTTAGGGGCACGAAATATGATCTGAACTGAAATATTACGTCAAAGTAACGCCGCGCACTTCACGAAACCCGATTTTAAAGATGCGATCAGCTGCGTTTTAGTGGGTGGCAAGTGGGTTAGCTTTTAGTCAAGTAAAGCTGGGCGACGCGTTCCGCAGCACCACCATGACGTCACGTCGCGGCCGTAGAGCTGGTGATCAATGTTGTCATCTCTCTCGCAGATAGTTTCGGTTTTGCAGTAGACGCCTGCAACCAAACTTTGAGCCGTGATATCTACAACACTACTCTCAATATCGAAGAAAAATTTTACACCTTGTAATTCAAGGACACTGGCTGAGCTTAAAACAGACTCAATCTAAAATTCTAAAATGTTGACCGGAGCCGCCCATTAAAGAGCTTAAAGAGCCCCTAGACGCAAGAGCCATATGGCTCAAGTGTTCGTCGTGTGCTACAACTGAGCGTATTTTATGTTTAGAACAATTAGTCTGCTTCAAGAGAATGATACTAATTCCTTCTAAACAACGTTTTTCGCATGCACAGTAGAACTTGAAAATCGTGCCATATTTTGGAATTACTTTAAATCCCAACCAAGATACAAACGAACCAACCTAACGAAGAATCAACCTAGTCCCTCAAGCATACAATAAAAGAAAAAAAAAAAGACTAGCTGCCCAAATGTCATTTGAGAAAACTTCGATATCTTAGAATAAAATTGTAAGATATCATCATACTAACGTCAAGCTAACGACGAAATGACTGGCATTAGGCTTCTACTGTGCTTGTATTGAGTTCTTAGGCTTACCAGAAGTGCGCCCTTAAGGTTAATTTACAAAACTAAACTTAGTTATGTCGCTTTCGAATTCAAGAAAAGAGACATTTTGAAAATATACAAAAAGTACGTGTGCACTATTTTGTTTAAAAGACAAAAATCAAACCGATCGAGCCCTTGATATATTATTTTTTTAATAAAATCTGAAGATTACTTAGTTTCGTCCCAAGCCTAAAACCCCAGGGTACGTAGAGGCCTTCAACAATATCGAAACCTCACCTTTCTTTTTAAATGCAAGTTACGTATTCAAAAATGGATATCACACTCTTTATCGCACTCATCAATTTGCTATAAGAACTGACAGCTGGACTTCGATGCCGATAACACATGAGTCGCGAACATGAGCCGAGAAGCCACGGCCGCAACGGCCATGGACATTTTCAAAATACGCAGGCTTCACTTTTTCCGGTATGCTTTTAATTATCTCTAAATTTAAAATGGCAAAATAGAAGAAAAAAAAAACGCCAATGACAGGGATGATTAAACGAGCATTCAATTGTTCCCGCGTTCTCCAGTAGAATAACGTTACATATATAACTTGCAAGCCGAGCTGGCAGTCGAAGAAACACGGCATTTTGTGCACGTTGTTTTTTCGCTTTGCTGGCATAAGATTAGCCAGCATTTATTTCACACCATAAAACTTCCCGTGCAGAATAGGCTGTGCTGCATCCCCGTATTGCCCCATGTCACATCATCTGACGTGTAAAGTTTTCAGTGCTTCCAGTAGAGCCTCTCTCTGCCTCTCCAAACTAAAAGTAAAACAGAAATACACTCGCCAAAAAAAAACATTTAATGTGAGGTACTAGTTGATATGTGTTTATTCATGTGTTGAAGCAAAGTTGAGGTGAATCAGTGACTAGCAAAATTTCGACAGAGTTGGGCTTCAACGTAAAGCACAATGTCACATTGAAAAAAAAATGAAGTTAACAAACCAAACTTGAACCCCCAGCACGTGAAAGCTGCGGTATCTTTTCATCCTTAAATGTTTTGTTTTCTTTTTCGCATCGCTTTTCCTCGCAGGAGGTGCTTAGGGATACCCCGAAGGGCAACAAAGAAGTCCGTTGGCTGGGGGTGACGCAAGCTGTTTTGAGTTACGACTGGTGAGCTAACGCGCTTTCAAACCGGTCCTGTCGCACTCATTATCACCGACTTCCTTTGGAGCATCTGCACGAATAAAGGCCGACCGTCGAGACGACCTTCTGTGTCGACTGCACTCCGTCAACATGAAGGGCTGCGCGCTGTTTTTTGCCGGCGTGGTGCTCTTGGGACTCTTCGCCTCTCGAGCGGAGGCCGGATGCCCCAGTAACAAGGGGATCTCCAGCGACTGTTCCTTCACGACTTGCTCCGAGCAAGAGTGCGCCGCCCAAGGCCCAGAGTGCTGTGCCAAACCACTGCGGGGGATCCTGGTGCGTCAAGGGTAAACCTTCTTCGCAACGTTTCTGTTTTTCTATCTGGCATGCGGCGATACTTTGTTTTGAACACACTTCTTTTCTTGGGATGTCTCGTGTTTTTAATTTGTGTATATGTACCGGGTGTTTGTAAGAAAAGATAAACCTGTTGTTTTTTTTTTTTTTGGACCGCTAATATACACACTACTCATCGCAGAAAGCAGAAACTCCGTGAAAATGGGACGCTAGCGGTGGTGGTAAAAGACGAACTTTTTGAAAACTTGAATAACCTGGATCAAAAATAAAAAAGAAAGACAAAATTGCTTTATGAACAGATGTCCACCCAAGCGTAACTGGGTCAAAACATAAGATTAAATTGTCGACATATGTGGTGCTTACTTTAACGAGAAAAAAATATTTGTCAGTAAAAAAACAGCGTATCCTCTTTCTAGGCTGTCAAGTATTTTTTATACTGATACAAATTACACAGGCCTCCAAATCGCAATTTCGTGTTTCAACGAATTGGCTTAGGTTGACGTCGGCTCATAGACGAATATCACCGAGTCTCTTTAATCATCTGATCTAGGCAACGTCATGTTCTGAATCTTTAGCTTTAGCGTTCTATCACAACCATATTCTCACGAAGTTTCAGCTTTTTGGGATAGCCCGATTATTTACGCGAGCAGAGAAACACAGGTTGCTTTTTCTCCTAAACACCCGGAATATCTACGTGCATGTGTAATCATCTTATTAAGCTATACCATTGCGTGTACATTTGTTCAACGATGTATGCAGTCGTCATATATTTTGAGAAGCTTTATGTGTATATCGGTAACGTTCCTTTTGTGCGAGTTTATTTTTCACGTTTGTTTTTACTTTGTGTACTCTGGAAACCGTCATTGCTACTTAGCGGATCGGAAGATATTCATGAGAGTTATCTATGCTAAAAGCCGGGATAAAAAAGATTTGATTTCTTTTGCATATATCAGTTGTTTTTTTTAATAAGCATCTTATTTATTCCCGCCCTTTAATGGACCGAATAGGCAAGGATGGATTTTATTTAACGGTCAAGAACATGGCGTTATTTGCACCTTATTAATTATCTGAAAATATTCCTGAATGTTTCGATATCAGAATATCCCTTTTGTGAACATAAAACATAAGGGTCAAACGTTCGGTCTGTCAACCTGTTCATTAAATGTTGTCATTGGTGTATGTTTAAAAAACTGCCCAAACTTTTTTTTTTTTTAGATTACGGGAGTACAGTTTTAGTGCCTGAAGCTCGTCGTTTTCCGCTGGTGTGTTACTGTCTTTCCTGGACCATGCATCTCATGTGATCCCAAAGTAACACCAAATGACATCACCACAGTGGCCGCCATGGCATGTTGTTGGATGTCGTGTTCTGGCGGTCGTAGAAGTTCCGGAAAAAGGAACCAGAGAACACGAGTGTCGCTGTCGTCTCGGCGTCCCGACTCCGGGCAGGTGTAGCTTCCGTAGACCGTCCAGCTGGAAAGCGACCTGCAGCAGAACCGGCGCCTGCCGCACCCATATCCACTCTAGTGGCACCACCAGCACACCACAGGCAGTGCACATGACACTTCTACGAGCTCGTCAGGCGAAAATCGAGGGCTCGCATTTTAAAACGCGCTAAACACACCAATCAGAAACGCGTTCCATGCACCGCAGTAGTGCAGAGAAACCGACGGTAGCCTTCTTCTTTTTTCTTTTTTTTCTTTCGGCAGGTGTCAGTGACGGTGAGCGTCGAGTACGGTCCCCGACGGTCTCGGCTCGCCCCGAAAAGCCCCCTCCCCCACCAAGGGGTGGCTGCAAGGGCGGCCGTTCAAGCGTCACGTGCGCCGACTTCCGCTGCGGTGACCAACCCTGTTGCCTGGACAGCTGCGGAAAGCCGTACTGCCTTCCGGAGCTGATATTTTTGAAGTATGTTGTCAAAGGCTGGTTAGATTGTGTGTTTTTGTTTGTTTTTAGATGCGGAGCATCTCTTGCTCGGGTCGATGTCCCGCGGCCTTGTAGTCCGCACTCGCACCACGCACGCGCAACTCTCCTCCTTCCTCTCTCCAACAGCTGCGCGTTACTCTCTCCGCTCTCTCCTCTACCAGCTGCGTGCACTGCGCGTGCGTTCGCTTCTCCTCACACCGCGCGCGCACGCGCAACTCTCCTTTTCTAGTCTCCTTTCCTTCAAGTGTGAAAAAAATAAACGGCGAGCGGCGAGCGTTTCAAGTTTCTGCCGCGAGCCGCGACGAAGGCTCGCGTAGGTGAATAACGCTTTGGCAGTCGGTGGCGCCATCTCTCGACGTCAGCACGCAACTGACTCTTTCCCTCGGAACCAACACGATGTCTGCATCACCCCATGGTTCCCTCGGGAAGATGGTGTAATTTTTTCTTCACTCATGGGACGTGCTGCACTTTGACATCTCGAAGGACGTTATTTCTCGTTAACACTGTTTACGAAGCATTTTCATCACTCAACATAAACTTTCTTCCTGAAACGTTTTTCTTCATGTAAAAACCAAACAAAAAACTGCACGCTATGCTGCAGTAATGCTCATCCTCTCATAAAAATTAAGTTGTGCGTATGTTTTGAAATCGTCCAGCTAGTCAGCCTGTCGGCTCCGCTGTAGATGAGAATTGTTTTTCACTACAGCACGATTACGAGCCAACTCTATTTTATTACTTGTTATTACTTAAAAATGCTTAAAAGTTTTGGTCGACAGCATTGAAATCTGCACGCATCATGGTTTGAAGCAATTTAACTATTAGTGCTGAGCAGCCGGCTTTTGCGCAATATTTGTGACGCTTAAAACATAAAATAACTAACCATGCTTCATAGTATGATATATGCCATGAAAAAAAATCGTTAACTACTGATCCTCTTACGGTACCACCGTGTATGACTTCGTATTTATGCAATAGTTAGGGTCACTAGGCAGTGTGCAGAGTCCCGACACTTGTTTCCAGCATGTAATAATTGCGCATCTGATCAATCACATTGAAACTTGAAATATTTTCTCGAATAGCGCACTGCTGCCATCGGTCAATCAGAACTCTATAAGCCATTTCTACAACAGAGTTCGTAGTTAACGGCTGGAATATGCAACGATTTATAGGGTATTATCTTAAAGCGTCCCTGTTTCAAGGGCACCACTCAAGACTAGTCTAAACATCACGCGTATCATGAATAAGTTCAAGGGCTGAGGTAGTACAGGAATTGAGCGGTCGTATTTAAACTATACCATATGCGATTTCTAAGGTAAGAGTGCTGCATTATTTTAGGTATTTTAGTTCAGGCTATAGTGATATGCGAATGGTGGTTCCAATAGAACCGAGCTGTGTTATCAATAGTTCTTACAGTGCAAGGGAAAGACATAACAAGAGGTTCACTTAACAGTTTTGAAGATCGCACTGCGCTTTCCAATTTGAACCACTTTTCACACACATCCTTTTTGAATGCATTGTGACACTCGTGCATAGAGCGGTGAACACCGACAGCCTGTTGAGTTTTCAATATTTTATTCGGACCCATTTCTACCCCATCTCGAAACGTCTATGCCTACTAAACTCTAGACATTCCTGCGTGCCTATTTCCCGGTAGAAAACAAAGAGCACCTCGATCTATGAAGAAAGGTCTATGTCGCACGTTTGCACACAACATTTATCATGCTCCCGCCATGATCCGCGTGACATGCCAGTCCTTACTGTATATGTGCACAAAGCTTTTATCAGTTCTATTTTTGTCAGGAGCTCCATCCAGATTGTGGCGAATAACATTTTTTTTTATATTGCAAATCATGCAAGTTTGCGATTTTTTTGTCATAACTCGGTATGTGATAAACCTATAGTGAATATTGCTACACTTATGGTGTCCTAACTTTGGTTTTCGTGTCGCAGGGATTGACACTGGGCCGGTGAAATCGAGAACCACGATCGATAGTACTCCGGACATAGGTTCCTCAGGGAACCTGAAGCACAACTCATGACAAGAGATGCTGCAGCAAACCCTCGAAACAATATCTGACATAAACCAATAAAACGTAAATTATTTGCAAAGCGCACCACGTTTGTTTGTTTGTTGTTGTTGTTGTTCTTGTTTTGTGCGTTAATATGTTTTCGGGGGCGTAGCTTTGGCTACGTTACCCGAGAAATATGTTCACGAGTAGAGTTACTTTAGGTGCAAGGTCACGTTGCTTCATCTTCCGCTTCTCTTCTGTGTTGTGGCCATCTACGTTGGAAAGAGCAACGCGAAGCTATGGGTTAATTTCAACTTGTTGGTACAACTTGTTAAGCAAGTTTGAGACAACTGACCAGTTAGTCCCGCCGCCTTGTCTTTACACTGCTAAAAAACAATAATGATGTTTAGAATAGTGCGGGCGAGCTCTTCTACGTGAGAAGTTCAGCCACGGTGTAGGGCGGCGTAGCAATAAACTATCTTACATCATGAACGACCTGTTAAAATGATTAAGGCTTTTGCTTTATTTATTTATTTATTTATTTATTTCAATACCTTCAATGCCATACGGCGTTACAAAAAAGAGTGGCGAAAAGCAAAAGGAAAAAAATTGAATTCAACATATATTAGTTAACATGATAGTTTTCAATCGCAGACTTGATGCGGGAGCGTCTGTGATTGTAGCGTTGGAGGTGGGCAGGTGGTTCCAGTCATTAGTAGTCCTTGGGATAAAAGAATAAAAAAGAGCTTCGTGCCACTGAAAGGAACGTTGACTTTATGGTGATGATCATTTCGATGGGATACACACGATGGTTCAGAAAAAAGCTCTTCACTTAGATGCTGATTGTGATGATACATTTTGTGAAATAAGGACAAAACTAGATGATTTTCTACGCAATGAAAGATTCGGAAGATGTAAAGTTAGTTTCAGGGATGATGACACTGAAAAAACGAATCTCTACGGCATTGGTTCTCAACCACTGACGTTTCGCGGACCCCTTGTGGATCGGCGGAGATGATGGAGGACCCCGTTCGTGGTGAGGGGAAGGAGAAGTTATTGGTTAATTATGATAGTGATTTAATAAGTAAATATAGCTAAGGGCTAATGTGAAGTAGACTTTCTTGTTGCCATAGACACGAGAAAACTCACCGAAAATTGGAACGTTTATTCTTAATCGGAAAAAAGACAACTTTTATTGCAGAGAGGCAGGGCTTCGCGGACCCCTAGGATGTCTTCGCGGGCCCCAAAGGGTCCGCGGACAGCCATTTGAGAACCACTGCTCTACGGATTCAATCTGATTAACAATACATTCATGGTTTGGGTCCCACACCGAACCCGCATACTCAAGCTTGGATCTAACTAGGGTCTTATACAGTAGTAGTTTTAATTATGAAGGAGCCCTTGGAGGAGTTGCAACATAAGTACCCTAGTATGCGATTAGCCTTGTTAGCAATTAAATTAGTGTGAGTTTGCCAGGAGTGGTCAGTTATTCTATGGACACCTAGGTACTTGTACGATGTCACCTGTTCAAGAACAGAACCAATGGTGTATAGAGGAGGGTTAGCACAGGCAGCTTTCCGTGAAATTCTCACGACATTTATTGACATTAAGGCGCATTTTCAAGACGTCAAACCAGTTAGTAATGGAATTAAGGTCAGTCTGAAAAAAGACGTATCAGTGTCAAAATGAATTACACGATAAATGACACGATCATCTGCAAGCAACCTTAGCAATGACTGGACATTGTTAACGAGGTCATTTATGTATATGAGGAAAAGAAGTGGGCCGAGGACGGAACTTGCGGCACGCCCGAGCTAATCTGGGCAGGGAAGACAGTCTGAATCGTTTGCAGATACAAACTGTGTTCTGCTAGAAAGAAAATTCTCGATCCATGCAAAAATGTTAGAGTCAATGTTTAGTTTTTTTTTTTAATTTTAAGCTGAGCAGTTTGTGAGTCCCTAAATCAAAAGCTTTCTAAACATAAAAAATGGACATATGCAGTCGACTGAAAGATTATTGTCTAGAGCAGAAAAAAGATCGTTCGTAAAACAAACCAGTTGCGTCTCACCTGAGAATAATTTACGAAAACCATGCTGATAATATGTTAAAAATCTGTTGGATTCATTAAAGTTAACTAGGTTAGAATAGATATGCTCCAACATTCTACATGGGACACTAGCTAAATACATAGGACTGTAATTAAGAGGGGAGTGATCATCACCTGATTTAAACGAAGGCACCACCTTACCCACCTTCCAATCGCTGGGCAACAAAGCAAAGATCTAGGGACTGCGAGAATCGTTTAGATAGTGTTGCAAAAGTGTGCATTTCAGTGTTTCTTTTTCAGAAATTTTGAATTAATCCCGTCAGTTTCAGATGAAGAAACTTTCGAATTTTTTTTCATTAAACTAAGCACACCAATGAAATCAATTCTAACAGGATCCATAATTTGAAAGGCTGCAAGATTATATTCAGGGCAAAAAACAGAAGACAGTGACATAGAAGACTGAGAAAACACATCATTTAGTAAAGACAAACATTCCGACCTTGGAACTGAAACTCCATTATGGTCGACTAGAGTAGATTTATCACACTCTTTTTTTTTTGTACACCAATTACATTTTTAAAATTTCTTAGTGTCATTTGTCAGCAACGATGGTAGGGTATAATTTAAAAAAAAAAATGTTGGCTTTTTCACCTTCATTCTTAAAGAGGCTTGCAACATTCCGATACGCACACCACAAGTCAAGTTTATTATACTGCTTTGCTTTGCGGAACAGTCGTTTATTTTTATTTCGCAGATGCATTAAAGAAACAGTAGACCAAGGGACCGGTTTTTGTATGGGATACTTCGCAGGCGTACGCATTTTTTTACAAGATAATTAACTTCGACTTCAAAAATAGACCAATTGAATTCTATAGTCCGATTAGAAAAATTCTGCATACATTCGTCCAGACATTGTGCCAATTTATCAGTGATGGCAGGGTGGTTAGCTTTGCTGTAATCCAATATACGTTTAGGCACACTCTTAAGGCGATGAGAATTACATTCAAGTGTGAAATGAACAAAGCAGTGGTCACTCAGGCCTGGTAAAGAAACTTAGAGGATGAACGAGGTCAGGGGTAGTTGTGAGGATAAGATCCAATATGTTTGGACTTGACGAGGGGACCCTGGCAGGTTGAGGTATGAACTGAGAGAAATTAAAATCTGTGCACAAATTTATGAACGTGGATGTTTCACGGGAAAGGTCAGACGGAACAGGGCACATACCAAGCCATAATATTTTTGGGAAGTTAAAATCACCTAATGAAAAAACTGGCGGGTGCGGAAATCTTACAAGGTTATTTAAAACGTCATGAAGCTGAGCACAGAACGTCAAGGAAGCATTTGGTGGCCGATAACAGGCACAAAAGATCATGTCACGTTGATTAATGCGCACACACGCACATACCATTTCCAAGCATGATGCATGCGAGACATGATAAGAGTGCAGATATTCTGCGACGGCGATTAATACACCTCCTCCCGATCTATCGACGCGATCAGACCGTGTCGATTAATGCTGACAATTCCTCTCGTTTGTTAACGACACTGCGGATGTTTGAAAAAAAATTACTAACGGGGATTACGGTGTTACGTTATAGTTATGATAATTGTACTTCATTGTCTACGACATTACTCAAATTTTGACTTGCGTGAGCAGGTGATTCCTTGTTGGCGTATAATTCACAGACACTGTCTGAAGAGGGACAATAGATGAAGCATTTTCTGTTTATGTACAACTTATTGTAGCGAATTGGAAACTGCTGATTACTAGCTTTTCCATATTCTAGCAGTTTCTTACTCGAGGTCCTAGTGGGAATGCAGAAGTTCTCACCAACACTAAAACCAAATTACTTCAACTTCGCCCTGGCTGCCAAAATAGAGTCCCTGTCCTTTAAATTTGAAAACTTTGCAATTACCGGACGGCATTTATTGGAAAAGAACTTGCCCTACCTATGAGCGCGAGAGATCGCTTGATCAGATAGTTTCTAGTTCAAAGCAGACAAAACCACTTCAGTTACATGTTTTACTGACTCAGCTCACGATTCTGATTGTTTGTCAGGAAAGCCGTGGAAAATTAAGTTTTCACGCCGAGATCTGTCTTCATAATCATCTAAACGACGACTTAGAGCGACTACTTCGTTCCGAACGGCGTCAGACACCGCGCTAGCCACATAAAGGTCCGCGGAGCTCTCCGAGGCAGCTATTTTTGCTTCTACGACAGTAAGCCGATCGTTTATGCTGGTCATTTGTCTCTCAAGATTCGGGAGAGCGCCTTTAGAGTGCGCGACACTAGAGCGCCGACATTAGAACGCGCACTCAACGTCCACCTAAAGTGGACGTTGAGTGCGGAACACCTGAGCAAGCACGAAGAGGAGAGCCCTGTATACTTTGTAGCTGCTTCAAATTCGTGGCGCACATCCCATAAAAAACTGGCAGGCTGTACCTCAATAGACCCTCAAATAGAGCTTTGTAAAGACGTACTACTGATGTCACTTTCGCACCCGAAGTTGTGCCACATATCAAACTTATGAGGTGTATAAAGCTGGTAAATTTTTTTCTAAGGTGCATAATGTGAGGTGTCCATGTCACTCCTCGATCGATCGATATGATTAAAAATTTGTAGTGTTTTACATATGGAATGGCTTGGCCAGATGCCTCGAGGTGGTATTTATCCATGCAACGTCTAGTAAAAGCTATGGTGGCTGATTTTGATGATGATATGGTCAATCCGCGATGGAGAAGATATCTATCTATCGTGCCTAATGCTTTTTGGAGACAAGCTCTAACATGTATTCTGGTAACTCCAGGGGCCCATATGCAGATGTCATCTGCATATACCGATGATTGAACAGTTTCCGTAAGTTCCACTCTGAGAGCATTAAGGCATATCATGAATAGTGTCGGACTTAGTACGCCACCCTGTGGGACACCCATCGTGACATTATTAAAAGAAGTTTTTCCTTCTGCCGTAGCAACAAAAATTGCGCTGTTAGTTAAGTAACAATAGATCCACTTGTAGATCGAGTCGTCCCCCCATTTGCTAGTTCTTCTAGTGCGTCAAGTATAGCATCATGCGTCACAGAATCAAAGGCACTCTTGATGTCAAAGAATACGACTGTGATCATTCGCCGTTGGGATCTTTCGTGTTCAACCGATGTAATTAAATCAATCACCCCGTCTACCGAGGACTGGCCGTGGCGAAAGCCTGACGACTCATTTGAATATAAACCATGATGTTCAAAATACCATTCCATTTGCGCCAAGATCATACGTTTCATGAGTTTGCCTATGCAACTTGAAAGCGCAATGGGTCGATAGGAATTGATGGTAAGGGGTGATTTACCTGGCTTTAAAACGGTATAACCTGAGAGACTTAGAGCTAGTGCCCGAAATAGATAGCGTTGTTACGGCGTTGCTCGGAGACCTCTTGATATTTGCCATATGTTGGTAGTATGCTTCCTCTGATCAAGTTCTGAGCACATTTTCCGCCAACGATGTTTTGCAAGTTTGTTCAAATGACGTTTGATTTTTTTAGTTACTCGTCGGAGCTCACGTAAGTCCTCAGGCCTTTTATGCTTTCTAACACGCCTCTCAGCACGCCGGCGAATGGCCCCAAGTCGCTCATATTCGGCATCGAATGTAGTCTGGTTAATCGGTAAGGTTGTTTGCTCTCTCGATTGGATTAACGAACGAGTGATGGTTTCTGTGAATGATGGTAAGTCCATCTATTGATTGCGTCCTCTGTAACAGAAATGTTGACTGTTTGTGGACTTGAACCCTTAGCGGTTAGGAGAAAAATTGCACGGTTAAAGCTTTTGTTTCTGATTTATCATGGCCAAGTAAAAATCAACCGCGACGTTTATTTTAGGAACATTACCAACAGGTCAGCTAGGTTAAATCATTCTAAAGCATTGCAGTCATATATGGCCAGAATTGATGTTTTCAAGTATTCATTTTTTGCAAATACAATTAACGATTGGAATAAGCTTCCCGAGCATATTGTGAATCACAACAATATTTCAATGTTTGAGGATGCTGTTAGACTTCTTTACTGTGTTTAAAACGTAATCATATCGCCTCGGTGTTATTTTTTCTTGTTTCACTCTCTTTGAAGTTAAATATGTATATATCGCGTGATTCTTTGAATGTTGCATTGAAGTTGTCTCTGTATTGTTTTCTTTTTTTATCAGTTCGAATGTACACGGCACGTGCCTTCGAATATTGTTGATTATTGTGGTCAGCATATTGTTATTGCTAGAGTGACTATCGCTTTTCTTTTATTTTTTAACGTGCATTTCGTTTTTTTTTTCGTTTTTTTGTTGTTGTGCTATGGGCGCGTCTTGTATCAAATTTCATAAATACGGTATTTTTCAAACTTTTTATTGGAGATATGAACTGTATCGCTTTGTTGTATGTTTTTCCTCCCTGCCACGGTACGCGCCAGCAGTGTGTATAAATAAATAAATAAATAAATAAATAAATAAATAAATAAACCTCGGTCATTTTTTCTTGAAAGTTTGTCAAATTGATATGGGTAACCTTATGATGAGTTTTAATATTTTTAAAATTCCCAAGCTCCGTATAGGAGGGCACGTGATCACTACCTCTAAATTCAATGTCTGCAAACCATGCTGCTCGAGATGCTAGCGATAGCGAAACGAACCTGAAATCTAGGCAGCTGCTACTCTTAAGGTTCGGTATGCACGTAGGGCTACCGTCATTCACTAGACAGAGATGGTGACCTGCAGCAATATCGACCAACTTCCTACCTCGAGGGTTGGCGTGTATACTGCCCCATAAAGAATTATGGGCGTTAAAATCACCTGTTAAGACAAATGGCAACGGGTACTTGCTGAGCACGTAGTGAGGTAATCTTCGTCAAATTTAGTTTCGGTGGGATGTATCCAGCAATGACGGTGAAGTTGCACTTCCCGTCAGTGATTGTAGCCACAATGTACTCATTATCTTGATGTGGACCTGGAGGAGGGATCTTAAAATGTTGTGGTCATTTGACAGAGTTACTGTCAGCGAGTGGTGCGTCTGGTACTACATTTCCGTTCGATCTAACTTTAGGTTTAAGAATACTTAGTTGGGATCAGTGGTCGAGCTTATAATAAAAAAGTCTCTATATCTAAATCTTCCAGACTCCTACATCGCTACATGTATTCAGTGCATGTCGCCTTCAGGGTATTAACTAATAAGTTACATTTCTCAGATGTCCATCCAACTCGGTTCTATCAAGACGACCGATGTTCCTGACATGCAGTAGCCAGTATGAAGAAACGAGGTAAATTGACCATCATGCAGAGCTGGCGAAAAGAAAACCTGGTATTCATTAAGTCTGAAACGTGTCGCGAGTGACAATTTTGAAACAACACAGAAAGAAAACAAAATGTCAGAGGTTTGACATTGGCGTTTTGTATGATGTATGTGTTTTTCATACAAGGTGTTTTTTTAACTTACCACATTTGTTTTAAAGAAGCCGTGAAAGTTACACTAATGCGGTTTGTGCAGGTGGGCTATACGGCCAGGGGGACTTAGTATAGGGGAATAATCGTAACGATCAGTCGGCTAATTAATAAAATGCGTTAATTAACTTTTTCATGAATGAAAATAGACGTATGGTTTCAATTAGAAGCTTGCTCAGCGTCATTTAACACCACTAAACCAACTCCTTTTAAAAGTATATAACGCAGGGGCAGTATAATACGGCGTTCCGTAAAAACGCTCAATTTTGACGCGTTTCCAGGTTTCGCTTTTTTTAACGAAGCGCATATTTGCGCCCACGGTCGTAATATATATATATATATATATATATATATATATATATATATATATATATATACAGGGTGTTTCACGAAAAGTGGGAAAATTCGATATTGCGAAAACTACGTGTCGCAACAAAAAAAAAAGGCTTGTGTCGTTTTGGTTCTGGGCTAGGGGCCTATTTAGGAAAATTATTAAAGTCTGGGTTAATTGGATAGTTAATGTTTTTTGCGCAATTCACTTTTTTAATATTGGTTTTAAGGGCATGGTTTCAATTAGAAAATTGCTCAGCATCATCAAAACAATTACACCATCTTCCCGAGGGGAACCATGGGGTGATGCGGAGCATCGTGTTGGTTCCGAGGAAAGAGTCAGTTGCGCGCTGACGTCGAGAGATGGCGCCACCGACTGCCCTAACGTCACCCCCTACGCGAGCCTTCGTCGCGGCTCGCGGCAGAGAAACTTAAAACGCTCGCCGCTCGCCGTTTATATTTTTTCACACTTGAAGGAGAGGAGACTAGAGGAGGAGAGTTGCGCGTGCGCGCGGTGTGAGTACAATCGAACGCACGCGCAGTGCACGCAGCTGGTAGAGAGAGAGAGCGGAGAGAGTAACACGCAACTGTTGGAGAGAGGGAAGGAGAAGAGTTGCGCGTGCGTAGTGTGGGTGCGGACTACGACGCCGCGGGACATACACCCGAGCAAGAGATGCTCCGCATCTAAAAACTCATAAATCAACAAATTGCAGAACGATAGAAGGCACGTGAAGCATTTTACGGCTTTCTGAAAAACCGCGCCAATTCGACGGGTTTTTAAGTTTCGGTTTGTAATCGGAGCGCATCTCGGCCCCGGCGGCACCGCGCCCCACGGAGAAATAGTGCATCCAGCCTCTGCTGCGTCACGCGATGACAGCGGAGCAGAGGTTGGTTGCGTTATTTCTCCACGGGGCGCGGTGCCGCCGGAGCCGAGATTGGGCCGAGAAGTGCTCCGATAGGAAACCGAAATTTAAAAATCCGTCGAATTTGCGCGGTTTTTCAGAAAGACGAAAAATGCTTCACGTGCCTTCTATCGTTCTGCAATTTGTTGGTTCAAGGTTTTTTGATGATGCTGAGCAATTTTCTAATTGAAACCATGCGCTTAAACCCAATATTAAAAAAGTTAATTACGCAAAACTACTTAACAATCTAATTATCCCGGACTTTAATAATTTTCCTAAATAGGCCCCTGGCCCCAAACCAAAACGACAAAGGCTTTTTTTCTTTTTTTGTCGCCACGCATAGTTTTTGCAATATCGAATTTGTCCACCTTTCGTGAAACACCCTGTATATATATAATGTACGTCCCACTTTATTTTCATTTTGTGCGTCCGCATCTTTTTTATTTTTATTATATATAAATGCACCATTTTTCTAGCGTCACAGGATCGGTCAGCGAGAGACGTGCGCTTCGATAACCATAGGCAATTGCTTGATAATAGCAAACATGACGTAGGTGTAACATGGCACAACAACGAAGACTAGGGAAACGAACGAACAACACATGACATATTTTTACAACTTTCTGTGTTATTACTGTGTTGTTCGTTCCTCTCCTTAGTCTTCCTTGTTTTGGGCTATTGCATTTACATTATGTTTGACTTTCACCAACTAGCCCAGCTCTCAATCTTATTACTTTATTCCACTTAGCAGTATTTTGCTAGGGGATGGCTATAGTTCTGTTCCTTCCTTCAGTGTGGGCGAAGACTCGTCTGCGTGTATTAAATTGAAATAAACTATAGCGACGAGAAGGTGCGAATGATTCTTCCAGCTCCCAGTGGGAACTTTCTTAGGGTTGTTTACAAACACTGCCGAACTACAAAGTAGGAGTGTTTATTTTCATTTTTATTATATAGAATGCGATGATCCCCGAGTAGCGGAAGTAACATGTGCTCGGGCATCAAACTATTTAGTGAATGTAGATGTAGTGAACAAGCGTTGGAGCTAGAAACGTGTGCAACTTTTGACCAATTCGAAGTATTAAGACGTTTCTAAGTTCCTTGAATTTCGCGTTTTTGGATATCTGGGACTAATTAAAACATCAGGGAACAGCGCGAAAATAAACGAGGGACGAGTAGAAGAGGTAACGACAAACAGTTTATTATAAAACGGCTGTCTAGCATTTCAATTAAACAAATATATTGGAAAAACCGAAATAAACCGGTTTTTAGGAACGTGTAACCGGTAACCGAAACCGTAAAAATTAAAACCGTAAAAAACCGAAACGAAACCGTTATCAACAGGGAGCGGTAACCGTAACCGTAACCGAAACGTTAAATTTTCGGTTTGAGTCCCCGGTAACAGGTGCAATTTCCTTTTTCGTTTGTGCTGCTGTGGTGCCCCTGTCTGCTGGCTCCAGAGGGTTGAAAAGGCGCAGGTCACGATTTGGCGTCTCTCTCGCACCCAGATCAAGTGGGTCGCTTCCTGGAAGGGTGGTTCTCATTTTAACCCGTTCGCATTTCTACCTTCTCGTTTTCACTCTTCTCATTTCAACCCTGCGCAAAACAACTTTCGCTTTTCTCCCTTTCTCACTTAAACCGTTCTCAAAACGAACCTTTGCGTTTTGATCATTCTCAAAACGACTTTTCTCATTTTAACCTTTCTCCTTTCAAATTTTCATTTATCCTTACATACATACTTTCTCGTTTTGAACATTCTCAAAAAGACTTCTCTTCTCATTTTAAACTTTCTCATTTCAAACTTACTAAGAACATACTTTCTTTTTTTTGACCATTCTCAAAACTACTTTTCTTATTTTAACCTTGTACATGATCAGGCTAGGGAAAAGCAATAATTTCAGCATACACTCACGGGAAACCGAAATAAAGGAACCAATGACATTATGAAGTCCAGTCACCTGAAGATTTATCACGCCTTGAAATGCTACTTGGAGAATGACACCTAGAGTGCATGCCAATCTACGGCATAACGGACGACACATAGGCAAATATAGAATGATCGTGAGATCTGTACGATCACTCCGACACCGGTTGTAAATAATTCAATATCCTCACAGGGCATGCCAGATGAGCATAATTTGCATCCGATTATTCACGACTGAAATGAAGAAAAAATTCTGTGCCTGGTAGGAAAGCCTCAAGCCACGCACCATCGCACCCGAACATTAAAAAAAAAATAAGCCGCGGGGTTAGTTTATTATTGGCAGGATTTCCCTCTGTAGACTTTCTAAGGAGGGCGAGGGCATTCTCTGCCCTTGGGATGGTCCGTGTTTTGTTGCTGCGGTCATCTTAGATAGTTTAACCAATTACCATCTTGTGGGAACAAAGCTCCACAATAAAGCTTTTGCCGAGCATGGGATGGCATTGAGTTGCGATGACTGATTCTGCGGCAAGAAACGTTTTGTACTATGTGCGTCTCGAGAAGAGCCGTTCAGTAGCCCAACGATTAGCCATGCGATTTGAATGGCATAATGCTTTGCGAATCGTTTGTAACGTTACGGTGTGGAAAATCAGATATTTTGTGAACATATTTCGAATGCAATGTATCCCATACAAAACGGTTAAAATGATTCATGCAGGGGGTGGGCACAGGATCGTTGGCCGCTCCCTGCTGGTGGTGCTCTTGATGGTGGTGGCGGCGGCGCTTTGTGAGCGACGAGGTGCACTGTAGGGCGAGAGACACTCCGCGGCCGCTGCTTTGTGATGCTGCCAGTGCGGGCGGTAAGCGATCGCCAGTTAGCCGTGGTGTGGTACCTGACATTGAGTGTTCGCATCGGTGCACACTGGCACAGGTAGTCCACGAAACTGTATCAACGAACATGTTAGAGTTGTAATAAAATGTACAATGGCAACTCTGGCGGGATTTTTGTTTGCTTGTGTACTTGTTTTTGTTTTAGATCTGGTTATTTTTTATGAAATAACATTTGCTATGGAGTAGCCGGCAACTGTTATTAACAGTGACAACATCCCCATTATTTTTATTAATTTGTTAACACAGAAAAAGAGACTGGTTGGAATTCCGAGAGCGCTCTAACGAGGTTGAAACGCCACGTACGTGTGTTTAAGGGCGTTTTGGGGGAATGGAGTTCAGGACGAGAAGGGTTCCGAATAAGAATGGGTTCAAATGAGACGGGTACAAATGAGAAAGGGTTGAAATGAGAAAGGTTAAAACGCGAAGGGCGTGTTTGCGAGTGGGTTCAATCGAGAAGGGTTCAGATCAGAATGAGTTGTTTCGAAGATACACCCTCGTAGAATTCCTAGGGATGCACTGTTGCACCGTAGGATTACGCTCCAACATGTTAATCCGCTAGCTAATGGGCTGCTGAGAAGTTGTCCCATGTGACGAATCATGCAGAGCCCATTGAAGGCTGAGGTCGTAAGGCTTGCAGCGAGATCAGATAGGTATACGCGGTGGCTTTACCGCATTTGTGTGCACTCTCCATTCCCCTCGAGGCTTGGGGCCCCATGTTAACCCCTAGCTCGTCAGACCCAAGCTCGTTGAGCTCGTAATTATTTTGCACCAATATTGCCGATAACGAAACCTTCTTGTCCCGACCAGAACCATTTCAATTTGCCTGATGGGGACGAACCAGCTGATCCTTACCTAATTCCAAGTCGTTAACTTCAACTGCAAAAAAAAAAAACGTGAAATTCAAGTTTTTTTGTTTTTTTTTCAGCGTGCATTTTGTTTGGCAGTGTGTATCTAAAAATGATGCCAGTGGCGATGGTGGTTGAAGTGACGCGGCTCTGGAAACAGGTTTTTTCTGCGGTGGCACTCGTTTTATTGAACGACGTTTCGCCGACATTTCGCTTCAATGACACTGCGAGGTTTCATCGACATATCATTTCCTCGACACTCGTTTCAGCGGTATATCTTGCAACATTTTGTATACAATATCTTTATTTATTTATTAATCTTTTTGTTAGGGGTGCGCTGGTCTGCCGGTGAGCGAGGGTACGAGAACGTGCACAAGTACGCAGCACCACCCATACACGCTGCCGCGAAGCGGCATGTCTGGGTGGGCCAGGTGGTGTCACATTTTTGTAATGAACTTCCCCAGGCTGTTGCCGCAAAGTGGCGTGAACGGGGTGGGTCGGGTGGTTTAACACGCCGCCAGTGATACACGTGCGACGAAATGTTCCTACGGCGTGCAATTCGCGTGTCGATGAAGCTTCACAGCACCGTGCTGTAGTGTCGATGAAATGATACGTGTCGTTAAAACCAGTTTCGATAAAATGAATGTCGATAAAAAGTATAGTTGATGAAACGTGTGTTGATGAAATGAGTGTCGATGAAACTACAGGGACCCATTTTCTGATGGTTCCACGGAAACTCTGACAATGAGGACTGCGATGTTGCCTCCAAGAAGAAGTTCGATATATGTTTTCTACACGAGTCTGACTTTGCCAAAGGTAAACCCGAAAGACGATGGCGGACTCTGAAAGTGCTCGTTCGCGGCTACGGCTTGGCATAAAGCAGCGATGAACATACGTCAGAAAAGTAATTAGGCGGTTCGAGCCGTTGCTTGATTCGAACATTGTCGATTTTAGTGTAATAAAGACAGACCATTATGACGCTTGCATTCAGAGTAAAATCAGGACATCTGAGTATTTGGTATGTTTTTGAATTTTTATTTAAATAAATACTTCGTATATAAGGAAGTCACAATTCGTAAATTGAAAAGAAGCTTCCCTTGCATTCAAATTTATCGACATACTTTTAAGCTGTTAATAATGATTAAACCTTTGCTGGAATCGAATAATCTGGATACAATTTTTCTTCTATAGTAAATTCGGAAATTTGGTGCGTGTTCGCCGGTAATACTTTAGGGGTTAATCAAAGGGTTAAGTGCGGTGTCATGTCTGTTTGTGAACTGTACGCCGCTATACGATAATGGGTACATGCGTCCAGTACCCGGGTTTTGAAGCATAAACATACTACTCACAGGCGCTCTCAGGGCAAGCAGAACGTTCCGAAGAATTTTACAGAACCAAATCTCCTTCCCTCAAATTTTCTGAATTATCTTAGAAAGAAGACACGAGCTCCTTAACGTTCAAGACATCATCGAGAAGGTTTGTAACACACGCATCACTGGCTTTTTCATTTGTATGCCACATATGTGTAACAACTCATTATTGCGAACGAGGATGCATCCGAGCGTGCAATTGCAATCATAGGTTACCGTGCCGCTGATTGCGACGCGGAGACTTGACAAAGACGCCTCGTTTCACAAATGAATGCAAACTGCTTCGAAGGGGTCATCTCAGTGCACAAACTATTTATTAACGCCATGGGAAATACACGGACGAATTCGGGTAAAGACACTAACTGTGTTGGTGGTTCACTGATGTCCATCCCAGACAGCCAACTACTCTTATAAAGAGGCGTTTGGTGACCATTTTAACGTCGCTCCATGGAAATCACCGCGAAGAAAAGCCGAAGCCGTCACGATGTTGAGACGCAACCTTAGGCAGATGACGAAGCAGACGGCGTCCGAGGCACGATGCCTCACGCTCACATCAAACTTTTCGACGGCAAAATTATCGCTGAATTCACACGCTGTCGCGCAGAACCTATTGCGAATAAAAGTGGACGCGGTTACGACTCAGCGACGTACGCTCGGGTAAAAGTAAAGAGCAGAATAAATTGCTGCAAGAAGCTGAAGTCGTAGAAAATTTGCCCGGCAGCCATGTTAAAAATATGCATTTGCTAGAACAAGATTGGTTCGCACAAGTCGTGACGTCACGGAAACAATGGGACGCTGTTGGTGGCGGAGAAATACAAGATTCCCTTTGAGTGGCGATTGCCGCTACCTTCTTGACTTTTAACCGACTATAGAATGTCGTGGAGGCAGATGCACCAAAACCAAACCGAACGAACAAAAGACGACGACTATCCGCCCTTATGTCTTTTCGATTTTTCTTAATCTGGACAGCTTGCAAGAACGCAAGTGATGCATAATATTAAAAAATAAAAACTTGTGCGTCGACGTATTTTTTTTTTACTATCCATCTTGGAGAAAAATCTTAAACTTTAAAACACGTTTTGAAATGTAAAAAAAAGCTCGACCGCGAAAAGAGGTAAACACTTGCATTTCTGATACTTTTTAGCAATGTGATGCTGCGATTTGCCGCATGTCACTCATTAAAAAAGTATTTCTTTGGTTGAATTTCTTTTTTTTTATTTTGGTTGTTTGTCCTCGGCTCAATTTTCAAACGAGCTGTTGAAATCATTTAATAATTTGATAAAGTGACTAACTGCCATGTTACAAGGCCCGGATTAAGGTACGAGCTAAGAGGGTTGCAGCACTGGGGCCCCGATTATCGGGCGGCCCCAGGCTGAAGATTAGGGGGAAAAAAGTTAAACTTAATAAATATTTTGGTCAGAATATTCATCCGAAAAATTGACACAGTAGTGAAACTCCTTAGATTAGTGCATTTCCTTCGTCTTAAAAGAGTAATTTACTTGAAGTGCTACGGAATTTCACACCTTCTGAGTGATAACATTGCTCAACAAAGTGATTAAAAAGGTAAAAACGTCAAAACATTTGAGGTAGCTTAGGCTTCCCCTAATTTACGATGTTGACCAGTCATATCATAATTATTATTGTTGTCATTATCATGATCAATATCACGTGGGCCTTAGAATTAACCTGAGCCCGGGGCCCCGAAATGTCTTAATCTGGTTATGAATAATACTACGTACAATAAAGAATTGTTTTTATTGGTTGGGTGGTGAAAGAGAAAGTTGCGATCAAAACAAAAGCCCTTGAACCGAATGGTGCACGGGCCAAGTCTTTAATGGTCCTGGTCGGGTTGGGTATAGAAATTTAGGTGCGTTCACTGACTTACTTTTTTTATAATGTCAATCTGTCGGCAGTTCTCTTGGAAAGACATAATTGCTAACCTGCGTAATAAGTTTGTAACCCTCCCCCCCCCATAACTGTTGTGGTGCTGTTTATGTGCATAAACATTTTTTTGTCAAGAAATAATTGCCACCAAAAAGACATCTGGTGAAATTTCTGACTACCTACCAAATACAGATAATGCACCTTCTGTTTTAATTTTGGAGCATACTAAGATGTGGTCGCCTGCAGAACAGTCACTTTCCCGTGGTTTAGAAATTGCCCTTCGCTCTTTCTTTAACCTATGCCTCTACTGTATTTCCTTGATTTCTATTACCTAAAATGTTTTACTCTTATGGTGATTACCTTGAGGTTTATCATGCCACGCGATTTAAAACGATATAACTAGCTAGTGTTAAACAGCTGTCTTATTTATAATGATTATTACACTTAGCGGAAGCATGCACTTAAGACAGTTATTGACTAAACCTACACGTGTCAGTATGATATAAATTAAGAAATAATATTACTGGACTCTGCTGCTGTCCCTGTTCCAATGTGTATGTTCTCGTAGTCATTAGTTAGCTGAGACCCTTAAGTCCCGAAACGGTGCTTGTTTTCAACACACTATATATCTTATGGCGTGTGTAATCAACTGGAAACATCATATTTAGTTATCGCGCTCGTGCTTTCGGACAGTCGACACTGTATCTACCAAGGCTACAAAAGAGTTCGTAATTTATCGAGAAATGTGTGACGATTTATGAAGAACTCCCTCGAAGCGTTATTAATTAAAAGAGGTCAACCAAGTCTGATTTCAACACCATCTCGTCTGGAATGATTTCGCGACCTGAGCGAGAACGTGTATAGAGCGACCGTAATCACTCTAAACAAAGACGGAATTCATAAAGTACGACTTTAATTAAGAAATTGAAACATTGTTGCTCAAATATATTATCGCAGCTTCATCGATTGCCATACATTGCAAGGAAAGCCACAATAACTAGTTATTTTAATAGTATCGAAGCTAACCATGGCATGCTACTTTCCTCTTCAAACCCCTGTTAGCAATCGATACTTTAATGGCATTGTGGCACTCGTGAGTGGTGAGCACTGTCAGCCTGTTGATATTTAAATAGCTCCATCGTTCCCATACGTTTACAATTTTAAAAGGTTTGGGCATAGAAAACCTAGAAACTCCCGCGTGCCTAGTTTCCAGCAGAGAACACCAAAAGAAAATGACCATAATCAATATAGGAAGTTTCGTGTATGACGCCCCTTGAAAATATTTTGCATAACAAAAGTCTGCGCACAATATTTCTCACGCTCATATTATAATCAGCCGGACACAGGAGAGGTAATATTTTTTAAATAAAATAGCATGATCTTATTTGTCTTATAATTCATGGAGCTCCGCCTAGACTGTATCGAAAAAATCTCTTTAGTATATCGCAAAGTCTGAAAGTCTGAAATGTTTATCTTTTCCATGGTTTCGTTCGAGCCCGGCTGGGAAATTATCGTTGAAAATTTCGCTTTACTTAAAATGCCCATATGTTTGTGTTCCTTTCATACATCGCCCGGGACGGGTGAGAGCGGACCGCAATTTGAGTGCTTCAGACACACGTTCCTCTTCGGGGTGGAAGCGCTCCTGCGAGGAATTCCGCAGCACGGCTCATGGAACGGCACGCGAACACCAACCCTTCGTACTATTTCTGTTCAGTGATCCGGTAAAGTGCAGATCCTTCCTAATGTGCACCCGAGACACTCGTTAGGCAAACGCAATTCTTTAACGCAGCCCCATGAGGGAAAATTCTTACCTGTAAGCCAAAATATTTGGTCTCCCCTGATCATCCTCCTTTTCCGATCGCGCGCAAGCGCGGGTTATAAAATGAGTTCCGCACCGGATGTGCCACGATTTCCACAATTCCTCCTAATGGCAATGAGCGAACTGAAGAGGCGATGGGAGTAGAGAAGCGGTGGTCACGCTTTGTTCCACACTAAGTCCGACCGCATGCAGCTATTAACGTATGTGATCTCACGGAGGAAATCTAGCAGCGTCAACAGCGGGTCGTCAAGGCCCTCGTCGTCCCAGGCGCGTTTCCATTACCAGCTAAACCGATCACGCAGGGTGAATGTGGCGTGGTCCGGCGCTTTCTTTGTGCCCGAGTCGTTCAACCGGTCATAGCAATGGTGGTGCAGGTTGAGAGTTATAGGTTTATTTCTTTTCTTTTAGCTCTCAATTAAACATTCAGTCATAGAAAACGCACAAAGACGATGAGCGCCGAGCCGATGCGCATTTAGCGCTGCTCGGCTGGCGCCATCAGATCGTAGGGTTGGCTGTGGTCCAACTTAATGTGCATTAAAGTATATATAGTCATACAAAAAAACGGGCCACTGGGATTTCAATTTGGTTGTCCAGCCACGGCCGTGACTGGACGCGCCCGTTTTCTTTCTCTTCTTACGGCCTTTGCAATTGGGGCAATCGCCACCTCCCGCCGCAATTCGCGGGGGGCGCTGTCACCTCACCCCTGGGCTACCCTTTGCCGTTTGCACGTTGCGCGTCTGACAGTGTATCTCAGCACTGTCGCAACTTGCAGCCGAGATTTTTATAGCCTTTGACACCTGATCCTTACGTTTAGACCCTCAGCCACTATCTAATGCGCTTCTGATGAGCCCGAAACGGGGAATATTTGACGCGCATCTCCGAGAGATTTGGGAGTAAAAAGTAGGAAGTAAAGACAGCGAATACAATTGCGGAAAAACTATCCTCGTCCTTACCTCCAGGACTTCTGTTTCAACTCAAGAACAGGAGGAGACGGACCCCTTCTACGTAGAGGAACTTTAAATGATGAATAATTCGTACTTTCTTGTGAAATGTAAGCAGGCCCAATCTATATATTGCCGTGGTCTGCATCATCATTTCATAGGCCGCACATGAAGTCGGCCAGCTGCTCTAGACGAGGGTGTAGTAGTCTGCACAATTTTCGCACAGTGCATATTACAGCCTAAAGTGCTTCCTCGAGGGCTTGTGCACATATCCAGCTGATTTTTCGTTTCTGTCCGTGACCGTCTTTGCATGGTTAATCAGAAGTATTCTGAGGAACTTGTTACAAATTAAACCAGCCAAGTGCTTTGAGTGACTGTTGTCAATGCCCTCTGGGCAACTTAGGATTGGCGCGTCTTCAAGATAGGGTGCAATGAGTAGTTGCAGAACTTCGTGCACATTTGAACGCGGAAAGTGCTTAACAGCCTTTAAAAAAAAAAAAAAAAACGTTGCCAAAACAACAACCTACGAAGCTCGAACACCAGCGTAAAGCAGCTCGAAGGAACTCTTCGAGTAGGGTGAAGTGGGGTGAGGTGGTTGCGCCCCTGGCGGCAAGCAAGTGAACTACATACGGAGAAAAAATGCCATTGACTCCCGGGCGATTGCAAAGGCCGTAAGAAGAGAAAGAGAGCGCGCGCTTCCAGTCCGGCCGTGGTCCAGCATGGGAGCCGCGTGCGCTCAACACGCGGTCATGCGCTTTTTCTTTGTCAAACCGCATTAAGTAACCACCGCTTCACGAGGCTCCCCCTGGCGCAGTATAGTGGTCGTCAGGCCTGCAGCATTGGTGCCAGGAGTTCGACTCCTCGGCGGACGTCGAGAATATTGATGCTTGTTCTCAATGTATCCTCTATCACTTCTCCCGTTCGTGCGAATCCGTTTCGATGATTATAAATAGTGGGACGGACACGAAGGCGAGTCAGGCCCGAAGGCCCGAAGGAATAATTTGTCAAGTCACGCCAACACCCACGGAAAGTCGCGTTAGGCCCGTCGAACTCCGGCGCAGCAACTACAGCGACTTTGAAACGCTTTGGAGTTCGCAACATTGTAACCAGGAGAGGTATTGCGCCGTCCCTATTACCTTTGGGAATGTCAAGTTAAAAGAAAACCCGGTCAAAAACGAAACCAAGATAAATGACTGCTATATCAACTTTAGTGGCGAAGTATGATCACAGCCGAAATATTACGTCAAAATGAAGCCGCGTACTTCACTAAAACCGATTTTAAAACTGCGACCAGCTGCTTTTTAGCGGATGGCAAGCAGGTTAGTTTTTACTCAGCAACACTGGGCGACGCGTTCCGCAGCACCACCATGACGTCACGTCGCGGCTGTACAGCTGATGACCAGTGTTGTCATCCCTCCGCAGATAGTTACGGTTGTGCCGTAGACGCCCTCAACCAAACTTTGAGTCTTAATCTAACATTCTAAGACATTGACCGTAGTTACCCATTAAAGAGCTTACGCCTACACGCAAGAGCCATGTGGCTCAAGTGTTCGTCGTCTGCTATAACTGAGCTTATTTTTATTTTTAGAACAATTAGTCTGCTTCATAAAAATTACAATTACGCGAAAGTATTCCATTAACAAAATGTAGGGAGCTTCGAATAATATTGTTTTCAAAATGGCGCTCCTTCCTTTTTTAAACAACTTTTTCGCATGCTAGAAGTAGAGCTTCAAAAATCGTGCCTATTTTGCAATTATTTTAAAACCCAACAAAGATACAAACGAACTCCAACCTAACTAAGAATCAACCTAGCCCTCAAGCATGCAGTTGAAGGAAAACAATGACCAGCAGCTACAATGTTATTTGAGAAAACTTAGATATCTTAGAATTAAATAATTAGATATCATCATACTAACTTGAAGATAACGACGGGATGGCTGGTATTAGGCTTCTACTGTATCTGTATCGAGTTCTTAGGCTTACCAGAAATGCGCCTCAAGGCTGATTTAGAAAACTAAACTTAGTTATGTCGCTTCCGATTTCTAGAAAAGAGACATTTTGAAAAAAAAGGCAACAAAAAATACCTGTGCACGTAATTCTTTTTAATACAGACATGAAAATCAAACCGAACGAGCCCTTGATTTATTTTTTAATA
Organism: Ixodes ricinus; assembly: GCA_037355805.1. Classification (NCBI taxonomy): domain Eukaryota; kingdom Metazoa; phylum Arthropoda; class Arachnida; order Ixodida; family Ixodidae; genus Ixodes; species Ixodes ricinus. The sequence goes on from JAZHYW010062025.1 coordinate 50,029, forward strand.
AAATCTGAAGATGACTTAGTTGGATCCCACGACTCAAACTACATTACGTAGAGGCCCTCGACAATATCAAAACCTCACTTTTTTTAAATATAAGTTATGTATTCAAAAATGGATATCACAATCTTCACCAAGAAATCGAAGATGATTCGGCCATTAATTTGGTCTAAGAACGAAAAGCGGGACTCAGATGCCGATACCAAATAAGCTGCGAACATGAGCCTCGAGAAGCCACGGCCGCAACGGCCATGGAAATTTCCAGAATACGCAGGCTTGACTCACCCCGGTATGCTTTATTAACTCTAAATTAAAAATAGCAAAATTAAAAAGCGGCAATGAATGGGGTGACCAAACCAGCATTCAAATGTTCCCGCGCTCTCCAGTAGAGTCACGTTACATCTATAACTTGCAAGCCGAGCTGGCAGTCTAAGAAACAAGGCATTTTGTGCACGTTGTTTTTTCACTTTGCTGGCATAGGCTAGCTTACCCAGCATTTCCTTCCACACCATCAAACTTCCCGTGCAGCACAGGCTGTACTGCATCCTGCATTGCCCCATGTCACATCATATGACCTAACGTTTTCAGTGCTTCCGGTAGAGCCTCTCAGCCCATCAAACTAAAAGTAAACCTAAATACACTCGCAAAAAAAATATTTGTAATGTAGGTTACTAGTCTATATGTCCATATTCATGTGTTGAAGCAATGTTGAGGCGAATCAGTGACTAGCAAAATTTCGCCGGAGTTAGGCTTCAATGTAAAGCACATTGCCACGTTGAAAAAAAAGACAATGTTAACGAACCAAATCGTAACCTCCCGCACGTGAAAGTAGCGGTACGTTTTTTTATTCGTATATTTTATGTTTTCTTTTTGCATCGCTTTCCTCGCAAGAAGTGCTTAGGAATACTCCGAAGGGCAACAAAGAAGTCCGGTTGGCTGGGGGTGACGCAAGCTGTTTTGAATTACGACCGCTGAGCTAACGCGCTTTCAAACCGGTCCTGTCGCATCATTATCACCGACTTCCTGGAGCATCTGACGAATAAAGACCGACCGTCGAGACGACCTTCTGTGTCGACCGTACACCGCCAACATGAAGGGCCGCGGCTGTTTTTTGCCGGAGGGGTGCTCTTGGGACTCCTCGCCTCTCGGGCGAAGGCCGGATGCCCCGAAAAAAAAAAAGGATCTCCAGCGACTGTTCACTCACGACTTGCTCCGAGCAAGAGTGTGCCGCCCAAGGCTTGAGTGCTGTCCTAAACCCTGTGGGGGATCCAGGTGTGTCAAAGGTAAACCTTCTTCACAATGTTTCTGTTTTTCTATTCGGCAAGCGGGAAATACTTTGTTTTGAACACGCTCTTGTTTTTAACTCACGTATATGTACCGGGTGTTGGTAAAAAAAGATAAACGTGTTTTTTGTGTTTTTTTGTGTTTTTTTTACCGCTAAAATGAACTATTTATCGCAGAAAGCAGAAACTCTTTGAAAATGGGACGCTAGCGGTGGTGATACAAGACCAACTTTTTTAAAGCTTGACGTTATCTGAATCAGAAGCTAAAAGAGAAATACGAAATTGCTTTATGAGCCGATGTCCACGAAAGCCGAATCTGATCAAAACCCAATATTAAATTGTGGACATCTGTGGTGCCTACTTCAGCAGAAAAAATTATTGTCAGTAAAAAAGACAGCAACATTCTCTTTCTCGGCTTTCAAGTGTTTTTTACTTATACAAATTCCACATGCCTCCACATTGTAATTTCGTGTTTCAGACGAATAGGCTTATGTGGACGTCGCGCTCAGAGACGAATATCACCGAGTCTCTTTAATCATTTGATCTAGGCAACGTCATGTTCTGAAACTTAGCTTTAGCGTTCTACTCACAACCATACTCTCAGGAAGTTTAAGCTTTCTGGGATAGCCCGATTATTTATGGGAGCCGAGAAACACGGTTTGCTTTTCTCCTAAACACCTGAATATTTACGTGCATGTGTAATCAGCTTATTAAGCTATACCATTGTGTACATTTGTTCAACGATATATGTAGTATTCATATATTTTGCGGAGTTTCATATGTATATCAATAACGTTCCTTCTGTGCGAGTTTTTTTTTCATATTTGTTTTTATCTTGTGTACGCTGGAAATTTTCATTGCCACGTAGCGGATGGGGAGATATTCATGAGGGTAATCTATGATAATCGAAGGGATCGAGACAGGTTTGCTTCTCTTTTACAGATAATATTTCGGTTATTAAATAAGCATCTGAATTATTCCGCCCTTTGATGGGCCGAATATGCAAGGACGCATTTTTTTACCGGTCGAGAACACAGCTTCAATATTGCACCCTACTAATTACCTGTAAACGTTCCCGTAGGGTTCAAAATAAGAATAAATATCCCTTTCTGAACATAAAACAATATAGTCAGACTATTCGGTCTCTCGACCTGTTGATTAAATGTTGTCATATGTGTATGTTAAAAAAAGACTGTCCCGAACGTTTTATTTTGTTTTGTTTTGGTTGCCATTGAAAGTACGGGAGTACAGCCTAAGTGCCTGAAGGCAGAGGTCGGCATTTTAGGTCGCCCTCACTCACCCTCACCCTCACAGCCACACTCACGTCAGCCCCTCACTCACCCTCACCCTCACAGCTACACTCACCCTCAGCCCCTCACTCACCTCACTCACACTCACACTCACCTTCAGCCCTTCACTCACCCTCACGCCCCTCACGCACTCACCGCCCTCACGGCACTCACACCCCTCACGCACTCACGGTCCTCACAGCCCTCACAGCCCTCACGCCCCTCACGCACTCATGGCCCTCAGGCCCCTCACTCACTCACCGCCCTCACGGCCCTCACACCCCTCACGCCCTCACAGCCCTCACGCCCCTCACTCACTCATGGCCCTCACGCCCCTCACGCACTCATGGCCCTCACGCCCCTCACGCACTCACCGCCCTCACGGCCCTCACGCACTCACGGCCCTCACAGCCCTCACGGCCCTCACTCACCCTCACACTCATGAATTTTCCTGGTTCAGAAACTCACTCACCTTCACCTCACCTGTGAGGATGAGGGTGAGTAAGGGTGAGTGAGTGCCCTCATGAGTGAGGTTTGCCAAGGTATGATTGTAGGAAGCAGGCCCTGCCGTCTTCGTTGGCGGCGGCTCCAGAGCTCCTCGGGGTCTTTGGAAGGGTGTCAGCCACGTCGGGTCCCCGTGCCGGGAGCGGTGTTGTCAAGCCTCGCTCGCCAGCTCGTGGGTCCGCTCGTTGCCGGGGTGCCCATCGTTTCCCAGGATCCATCGTATCGTTACAGCGGTCCCATCGTCTCTTTGTAGGGCCGTGCAAATATTCTTGATGGCGTGCGCGGCGCTGTTCCGTTGGCGGAGCGATGAAGCGCTTAAGGGCCTCGGTGTAAAGCCCCTCGATATGCTTTTTGTTACCAGTGAATATCATATAGGGACTTCACCTCAGTGCAGTCTGTGAACAGGTGAATTTGTATATTTTTCAGCAGATATTTTTACAGCTCTGATAGCGATACGCGCTACATCGACAACCGACAACTGTGTTTGCGCCCGCATCCTATCGTTATCGGAGTGCGTACACAATCTGCTGAAACCCTGTACTGTCAAGAGTATACTATTATAAAACTATCAATAGTATCCGATCGTTGGTTGACTGTCGGTACATATGTATAAACTATCAATACATCCGGAGCCGAGTACCGTAAAAACTATCGATGACACTATAGATGGTTGACTACCGCAAAAATATCGATTGCGTGCTATCGGCACTCGATTATTGAAAACTATTGATACTGTACCATTGATAATAGATTTGAGTAACGTTGGTAATAGTAATTGATAATGTCAAATATTTGGCAACCCAGGAAATATTCCAAAGCTCATAAGAATTCACGACGGGAGCCTTCAGCAGGCTTATCAAGAGGGTTTTCACTTTTCGTTCAACTTCAGCACGCTGTATAAAAAAATACGTTTTAATGCGAATAGCATTTAATGCGAATAGCATTCTTTGGATACTTCACGCACTTTTCGTCTATGTATCTATCTATCTATCTATCTATCTATCTGGCTATCTAACCTCTTACGCCGCGGGTCGATAAATAAATAAAAAAGACCGGCGCCGGCTGGGATTCGAACCGTTGACCCTTTGATCAGCAGGCAGACGCGCTAACCACAGAGCTATGAAGGCAGTCATTCAACGCACTCTAAACAACTGTTTATATCTTTACCATAGCGCGTACAGCGCTGTCACAGCTGCGACGAGCGCGCTCATTCCGCTCTCGTGAGGCTTAGCACGGCCCCTAGCTCACCCTCTCCCGCGCTCGGGAGAGGGTGATGTAGCGGCCGTGCTCACCCTCACGAGAGCGGAATGAGCCCTCGTGCATGGAACGCGCGCGCACCGGTAGCTGTGACAGCGCTGTAAGCGCGTCCTATGGTAAAGATATAAACAACCGTTTAGAGTACCGTTAGTTGAGACTAGCTGAGACGCCAGAAAGTCTGGTCGGTACCATTTTGAGTGTTTGTGCGTATGGCGCGTGCTTTGCTCGCCTTCCTAAGTGACACAAACGCACGTGCTGGGCTGCGGAGATCGTGCGCAGGGCTGTGAAGGTGTCAACAAATTTAGAATCGCCTCAAGAGTGGGCTGGCGTATCTAGAGTGTGCCGGCCACCTGACGAACGCGCATAACTCCGCACCGTTTGATGCTATTCGCATTAACGTAGATAATCATTCCCAAAGGATGGGTTCTGCTGATTTTTTTCTTTTTTTTTTTCTTTTTCTGGCGTTGCGTTTTCTTCACACCCTTCTTTTAGCCAGAATACATTCCGTTAAAAGTATTTGCCTTGGTTTTGAGTTTTAGGCGTCTAAAAATGCTAAAAAAGAGCAAATGCCGATGGTGGGATTTGACGATTTTCGTGTGTGGCGTTTTTGAACCACTCTCAATCTCAAAGTATTCAAAAGAGAGTTTCGATATTTTTTTGACAAAGAGTTTCGATATTTTTTTATTGTGATATATATGCAAGTCAGTAAAACGACATTACATCTACTATTTATTATTCGTCGATCCAATCTTTGTAAAAATCCCCAAACATGCCTCCGCAGAACAACTGTGACCTAAACTGCGGATTTTTTTGTTAGTCGACTATATTTAGTTTTATTTTTAAAGTAATACCACGTGTAGAACCTTTCATTGCCTTTCATATTATGTAAAAGTTGTGTCTTAATCACGTACGAGTACTGAAAAATAAATTATGAAACAGAGGAAACAGAGGAGCGCACGCTGTATAAAAAAAAACATTTTTAATATTTTTCTTTTGGTTTTTGCTCCGCGTTTTCTTTACGCCCTTATTTTACCCAGAATACATTCCGTTAAAGGTATGTGCGCTGGTTTTGAGTTTTAAGCCTTTAAATATGCTGAAAAATGATTTTGTTCATTTATCAACATGAATTTAGCATTAAAAATATAAAATTTCGCAATTAAAATCTAGGTTTTTTTACTCTAATGTTTTACAATATTATTCTTTGATATTTCTAACGTAGTATAGATTATGTACCGCATAGGTTTTACGCTTGAGGCCCCTCCAATCATGGCACCGGCAGAAATTGTCTGAAAACCCGCTCCCGGCAGTTGCGATTTTATAGTGTTTAGACGTTTGGAATTGCAAACTTGTTATTATACGCCTAACGACATTCATGTTTTTATATGAGTATTTATTCAATGTCCCTTAGATTATTATAATAAAGAATAAAATATACAGCTATAACCCATAAACCCACCATCAACATTTGCTCTTTTTAGCACATGTAGAGGCTTAAAACTCAAAACTAGTGCATATAACTCTAACAGAATGTATTCTGGCTAAAAGAAAAGTGCAAAAAACGTAACGCAAAGAAAATCTAAACAAGTTTTGTTTTTTACTTTTTTTACAGCGTGCTAAAATTGAACAAAAAGTGAAAACATTCTCTGTTTCATAATTTATTTCTTACTTGTACGTGATTAAGGCACAAACTTTACATAATGTGGAAGGAAATGAAAGCTTCTACACGTAGTATTATATTAAAAACAAAACTAAACATAGTCCACTAAAAATAAATCTGCAGTTTAGGTCAAAGTTGTTTGCGGAGGCATGTTTGGGGAATTTTACGAAGATTGGATCGACGAATAATAAATAGTAGATGAAATATCGTTTTACTGACTTGCATATATATCACAATCAAGCATATCGAAACTCTTTTTTGAATACTTTGGCATTGAGAGTGGTTCAAAAATGCCACACACGAAAATCGTCAAATCCCACCATCGGCATTTGCTCTTTTTTAGCATTTTAGAGGCTTCAAACTCAAAACCAAGGCAAATACTATTAACGGAACGTATTCTGGCTAAAAGAAGGGTGTAAAGAAAACGCAACGCGAAAAAAAGAAATTAAAAATGTTTTTTTTTTATACAGCGTGCTGAAGTTGAACGAAAAGTGAAAACCCTCTTTGTTTCATAATTTATATCTCAGTACTCGTACATGATAAAAACACAAACTTTGCTTAATTTGGAAGGCAATGAAGGGTTCTACACGTGGTAATATTTTAAAAGCGATACTAAACATAGTCGATTCAAAATAAAATCCGCAATTTAGGTCACAGTTGTTCGCGGAGGCATGTTTGGGGATTTTTGCAAAAATTGGAGCGACGAATAATAAATAGCAGTTATAATGTCGGCTTACCTACATGCCTATATATCACACTAAAAAAATATAGACGTTCTTTTTTGCATACTTTGAGATTGAGAGTGATTCAAAAACGCCACACACGACAATCGTCAAAACATCGTAGTTCTTTCCCGCTTCTTTGAGATTTTTTTCCTCGGGAACTAATCATGTCAGGACATGAAAATAAAAAGGATTGTTCTTCTATTAACATGCTCCACAAAATATGAAATTTTGAAGCAAAATAAAAAATACGACTGCCACTCGTTGCCTGAATCCAAATGAAACCGCCCAAATACATATATGCTCAGAATTGTATAATGTGCTAGAGTGATATGATTAATTTTATAAAGGATTGTTGTGAAATTTTGAGAGAAATAAAAGATTGCGAGTGCATACCTCACTGGTTGAGTCTAAATGAAACCGTGCGTGTGTCTCGCCGCTAGCGCTCAACGTTGTTTCTGCTGTAGCTGGGCACTGTTGGATAACTGCGAACTAAGTACTACCCCCACGTTTATAGACCTGAAACATTACTTTGGAACGCACGTCCATTCTCTGGTGCCGATTCAATTGTCCTAATCTCGGGTTAACTAAAACTTAGTACCGAGCGTTGTTTACCGTTTGACCTTACACGTAATTCAACAATATCAATACATACCTGGAATTTCTAATTCGCCATTGATCTTGTCGGCAGCACCATTAGCAAATGTATAAATGTCTTTGAATAGCTTTTTTTTCTTAGCATAATACATTTTATAAATGCAACGTACAGCTACTAGTGACAGGGTTCAACAAACTTGAAGAACGCCAGCTTGCCTACAGCCTAACACGCTTTCCGCTTATGCATATGCTCATGTCTACTACATTCCATTGCTCTTTCGTGTACTGATATCTCAATTAGGTTTTAATCATTTTTTATCTATTTTTGCGTGACTTTTCGATTCACAATAAGCCAATTTATTGGTGCACTGTCGTCTTGTGCAATAGAACTACAAGAAAAAAAGTAACGTGCTAGATGTTTTTGAAGATAATTCCTGGCTGTGGACAAATCGCAGTGCAGCTGATTTGTATCACGAGTGACTTAAGCTTGCAATCCATAAATTCATAACATTCATAATTACAAATGTTCACAGTGTTTGAGGGAAGTTAAAACACCACTTCTATAATTTTTAGTTACGAGCTAGCGGATTTTCACAAGAAATTCTGGCTTTTCTGCCAGCGCTAATTTTGGCATTAGTGCTTCTGAGGGGATACGGAGTCTACTCATCGACAGGTGACCCTCTGCCGGAAGCGAAAGGTGCGCATACAAAGGCCCAGCACTCCGAAACCTTTTGTTTCCAGCAAACGTAGTGCGTACGGACCGAATGACTGACATAATAAATATCGGTCGATTACATGAAGCAAATATGATTTTTCAGCAGTGCTCTTTAACGAAATAAACAGTGAACTGATCGCCCAATTCTTCAATGCAAAGAAATAAGAAATCAAGTTTCATATTGTGTTACCGGATAGAGTGCACTACTGCTCAAAATCAACCAATATCAACATGATGTTTTGAGGATATTTGTCCAGAAAGTCGTGTTGTGTACTTTTTTTTCTTTCGAACAGCCTATACAATTAGAACAAAAGAGTAGAGGCTAAGGGCGACTGCTCGCAGTTCACTTGCGTTTGCATGCGCCGTCTGCAAAGATTTCTAAAGTCAGAGCGCTTCAAGCAGTAACTTCTACTATAGAGCACAGCGCCCGTTTTTCATCCGCCGTCAACCAGCAAAACGCCACCCGTTCACCGGCGACTCGCTGTCTGAAACGGCGAGTGAGCGAACTCTTAATCATTCCGACCCAGCTTCCTTTTTTCTCAAACATAACAAAGAAAACGGCCAACCTAACGCTAGTTGCGCAAACCGCGCTATCAAATATCGCCAAGCAGTGAGCCTTAGCTCGCACAAACTCCTTCTTTCTTACCCGTTACCCAATAACCAAACCGCAGCAAGCATCCGCGCGGCGAAATGTTTGCGAGGCGAGCGTCGATCTTACTTTCCGGGAGCTGCCGCGAGAGTCCCCAAGGGCCAATACCCGCGCGACCACTCACTAATTATCTACGCCTTCAAGCGAAATCAGGCCTCACAGAGAACTCATCGTCTCGCAAAAGCCCCGCATGCAAATGGAAGCGCTTTATTTGAGCTCAGATCCCTGACGAACTGGTGCATTTTACTCTCCCCACCGCCCTCACACCCCTAACGCACTCATAGTACTCTCGCGCCTCACCGCCCTCCACGCACGTATGCCCTTCGCGCACTACTAGCCTCACACTCCTCACGGTCCTCACGTCCCTCACGCCCATCACGCGCTCATACCGCTCACGCATTCATGGTTCTCACACCCCTCACGGCCCTCATGCCCCTCACGCACTCACCGCCCTAACGCCCCTCACGCCCCTCACGCACTCAAGCCCCTCACTCACTCACCGTCCTCACACCACTGATAACCCTCACGCACTCACCGCCCTCATGCCCCTCACGCACTCATACTCCTCTTAGACTCACGCACTCATCGCCCTCAGTTTATTAAAACAGTTTATTTCCAAAAACGAGCAATTTCAAACCAGAACCAAGTCTTTTGTTGTCATCATCACCGGCACGAGATATCACGTGAAAATATCGCGTCCCTGATTGGATGCAGCCGCTTTCAACGTCTTCGAATTGCTCCGAGTTGCTCGCTTGTTTTGAGCCGGACACGATCTCAACAATTCGTGTCGATCTAGGGAAAGCTAGAGAACAACCCGCCAGCAACACCGAAATTGCTGAGAAAGTTGCTCCGTCTGAAGGAGGCCTCACGCACTCATGGTCCTCACACCCCTCACCGCCCTCACGGTCCTCATACCCCTCACGCCCCTCATGGCCCTCACACCCCTCACGGCCCTCGCGGCCCTCACACCCCTCACGCACTCACCAACCTCACGGCCCTCATACCCCTCACGCCCTCACGCACTCATGGCCCTCACACCCCTCACGCACTCACCGCCCTCACGGCCCTCACACCCCTCACGCACTCACCGCCCTCACGGCCCTCATACCCCTCACGCCCCTCACGCACTCATTGCCCTCACACCCCTCACGCCCCTCACGCACTCACCGCCCTCACGGCCCTCAGGCACTCACGGCCCTCACAGCCCTCACGGCCCTCACGGCCCTCACTCACCCTCACACTCATGAATTTTCCTGGTTCAGAAACTCACTCACCCTCAC
>JAZHYW010062026.1:0-30962 GCA_037355805.1 Ixodes ricinus
ACAGCGCCATTCGGATATGCAAATTATTCGCTAGCCTTAAATGGGTATCGTCTGGAAGGCTGGTTACCTTAAACTGATTGAGACGTCCCGAAACTCATAAACCTATTTATAACATGCAGGAAACACGTAGAAAAAATGTGCTCCCGAAGGTGCTTGAAAATGGGCACAAAACAGACACAAAATATTGTTTTCGATTCTCCTAGAAGTTTATTACAACCTATTCCGTAAAGAAGTACAAACGTGCAAGTGGTCTGTGAAATGTGGAGAGGCACTCTAAGCTTTTATACAACTGAAAAGATTGCAAAGCAAAAAGAACCGAGGCAATTCTAGGTTATATTTGTAGACTTTCGGCAAAATTATTCTCCCGACTGCCACGAGAATTGACTCTGCATAATTCTATAAATGATCTGGAAGAGTACGCGTAGAAGAACGGTCAATCGTTGTAAACAAGTAGGTTGCAGTGCACTTACCATAATTATACCGACTTGAAAGATTTAATCCGATATATATGTCAACAAGGTCAAAGCAGGACAACCACACAAACACCAAAACGAGAAGGAAGGCTCTATGAAGTTTCAACACGATGCGGCGCACACGCTGTCATTTGTCGAACCCAACCAAATCGCCAGGATTCCTGACTTTTTTGAAGAATCGTTTGTTGCCGATATACGTGTAGGACTTTTCGAACACTGAGAGCTTTGGTGCACATCGAATACGTCGTCGAGAGAAATCTAATAAGACCGCAGGTTTAGGCGACAGATCGAAGCAGGTAGGACGACTCGAGCGAAGTTCAAACTGAAACTCAGAAGCGACAACAAGCAGAAAAAGAAAATGCGGCTGCCAGCCGGACTGTTTCGGATCTCGATGCTTACCAGCGTGCTGCTGCGCGCGCTGCTGCGGGTCACGTGACAGAGGTGACAAGAGAGACGGGAGGGGCGCGGTGAATGGGCGCAGGACAACGAGACAGCCCCGTACCCTCTCCCCAGGCACCCAGTAAGACGTGTTTGTAGCCTCAAAAAGCAGGCGAATTGTGCGCATTTCAGCACGCTCGGAACGCAGGAAATCGCGCTGGCCGCTCGGGTTGCGCCCTGAGCGAAGAGAGCATTCGGCGCGAGCTCGTAGTTTGACTGCTGCGATGGCAAGCGTGCTCTCGCAATGCTTGATGTCTTGCAGCCAAGTGTTCGCGCGCTACCTTCGCTGCGTCTTGAATTGAGGGTGAAACGAAGTCTAGAAGTATAATCTTTCACGCGGTTGCGTCTTCTTCGAGAGAGATTTAAGCTGAATAAGCAAATTGAGCCAACAAAAACGACTAAGTTTTAAAGTTCTGTCAAAAATGTCAAATCGCCAACGTCGCGCGTTTATGTAAAAAAATTAATATATTGCAGTCGCTGTGAAAGCGAATATCAGCGCAATTAAAATATAAATATAATTACTAGCATTACGCGGACGATCTGAAATCGCTGAACCGGCGCTCCCGGCTTTCCGGAAACATAGGCTGCCACGGTTGAAACAGGCGTACCCATGCCGCTGATCTGTACGTTCACCATCAAACGGGCTCCGGACAACCGTTTGATTAAACCGGTACAGTTTGACGGACACCGGATACCCGCTTGTGCAACATGGACACCGGTTTGAGCAAACGTGCGCCAACTTTGCCCAGACGAGTGGCCCATTTGCCCAGACGAGTGACCCGTTTACCAAATGAGTGGCTGTTTGCCCAAATACTGTACGTGACCGTTATGGCTCATATGGGGGACCCTTGAGCTATACGAGCGACCCCTTCGACAAACTGGTGACCGGTATGGCTAAACTGTTACGGGTATAAACCCGTTTACTTTCATATAGGCGCCAAATGGTTTTTATCAGCAGGGTATGTAACAGTTCACAACGCGTTCCACCGCCCATCGCCGCGGCTACGTGCCTACGTGCTCCGAGTGGCCTGTTATCTTGGTAGAGTCTACAATATGTGTGACGGGTGTTTCATCAACAATGTTTACACCGCAGACCACATCCGTAACGAGGAACCGATTTAAGAGGATGATAAGTTAGGTCGTGGATGCTGTTTGCAGCGTCACATTTATAGGGGCATTGCAGCAACATTGGCATGGAACGTTGTTGCCATCACTCATGATTACTGCTACTAGTGGTAGACAAGTCTACTTGCAAGCAATGTTACTGAAAAAATAAAAGCTTCTTTGACGTCGAGTAGGGCACAGCGTACGACAATTATTTATGTATGTTAAATAACAGAGGTAGCGCAAACGTCTTGGAGTAGATTTCCTTTTCTAAAACCACCTGAGACTCGATGGACTAAAGTAATCCAAAGTGAAAGAGACAGAAATAGATTCATGGGCCATCTAAAACACATCTTACTTGTTTATTTAGTGTCATTTATATATTTAAAACATCCTCAATTGCACCAAAATTAGCCAATTTTTTGTTGTTGTTTTAACGTGTGGGTGTCCTTTCTGTGCTGTGTTTGGGTGCGACCTTCAGAATGTTGTTTGTATGAATCCGCTGCTGAACAAATATGTCAGCTGAGTTATGAACTTCCCTTTTCTCAGTTTCTTCTTTTCGCTTCCTCCTGGGACTCTTGGTATTTTCCGCTCAGTCACAAGTGGTTTAAAAATGTGTTTCTGCATGTTAGCAGACATTGTGAACGTACCTGATAGGTGAGATGTATGACGCAGACTCCGCCGTAAACTGTCTTGTGCGATGAGCGTGGTCTTTGTTACATCATACACATCTGCTCTGACTGCGTTGCGTATCTTCCGCTTTTCAGACTGATGTCGATAAAAGCCGTGTAAATTCCGTCATTTGCAACAAGATCAATGCCTGGAAATATATACAGTACAGCACATACGTCGCTGAGATATTAAAATACGTTTACACTTCACTGAAAAAATAGTCAGAGTGCAGGCGAGCTGGTGTAAGTTGAACATGATTGCATACCGAGACTAGGGGCAAGAACACAACAGAAGGTAGAAAAAGAGGTGGCAACGTCTCAGCTACGCGTTTATTTCGTACACACCGTTTTATACCACAATTCCAACGCCGTCTCACAACAAAAAAAAATTGATCAGCGGACAATGACATTTTCGGCACACCCTTTCTATCTCCCTGACCGCGTCTGCGAAACACTCACACAACGCGGTCACATTCTAGCATAACCATGCCGCCAGCCTGCAAGTCGGGAATCACTTAACACAAAGAAAGGGTTTGACCTTGAAAGGAGGCGTTTGAGTTAGAGGAAACGCATCTTTCAAGGTCAAACCCTTTCTTTGTGTTAAGTAGTGATTCACCGACGTTCCGCCGGGTGGCGGTGGTTGTGCATAGAATGTGGCGCTTTGTGGAGTGTTTCGCAGACGAGGTCAAGGCAGATAAGAAAAGGTGTACCAAAATGTCATTGTCCGCTTGTCAATATTTTTTTTTTTAAGACGGTGTTGGAATTGTGAGTAAAAGGCGTGTACGAAATAAACTTTGCAGCTCGAGTTTCAGGCGTTGCCTCCTCTTTTCTACCTCTGTATGTGTTCTCCTGCCCCAGTCTCAGGTTTACAATCATGTTCACACTTCTCTGCTCTGCAAAATTAGAGCGCAGCTTTTAAGGTACTTTGGGTTTCGTATATAGGGTGGTAAGAAAAAGGGCAGTGAAGAAAGTAGACAGAGGGTACCAGTTGGGCCCTGTTTCCTTTTTGTTCATATTTGTTTTGGGCGGGGGGGGGGCGGAAGGCCTTGTTTGGGGGCGCGGCTTACACCGACGTCGACGGCAACGCGCGACGCGAGTGCCGACGCCGTCACAGCTATATGAGGGAACGGGCGTCGTTGGGTCAGCCTGTGTCCACAGAGCATGGGGAATTATTTGCTGAGGTGGGTCACGTCTTAATTTTCCCTCTACATTTAGCAGGAAAACTGAATCTGCGTATATGGACGTGATATCATGTCAGTGACGTCGAATTCTTTTTTAAAAGCAGCCCGATGCTAAACAAAAACACGCACGTTCACAGCAAGAGAAGAAAAACAACCCCAAAAACAGCCCTGTTTCACACGTTCTTCTCTCTCGTGAAACTGGTTTCAACTATTGCATTTCCTCAGTTTCTTGTTGCTTAAAAATGTTCAGTATAGACCAGCTTTACTTGCACCCTTACCTTCTTTTCGTAATTTTTTGCTCTACATTTAGCGGGGGACAGTGAATCGGGGGTGAAGTCACGCGATGTCTATTCTCCCGCTAATCCTAGCGGCGAAACCTGAATATGTGTACGCCGACGCCGCTATATACGGGAAGGGCCGCCTAAAGACCCGGCAACACTAGCGTTGCCGAGGTCTGCCGCTGGCTGCCGGGGGCTGCAGGCCAAAACCAGTCCCCCCCCTCCAGACTCTCGCCGGTCGGCGCCATACAGACCCCCGCAGGGGGCACCTGTGAAAGCAGGTGTTTGGAGAGTGGCGTCTCCACGGACCCGAGCCATGCGGGTTCGCCCGCCCACGTCTGGCTGTGCGTGGCTTTCCCGTGTCTGGGGAAAAGGGCATCCTGGTGGTTGAGCCGAGCCCGGGGTAGGTTTGGACCCTTCGGGGCCCCCGGGCGAGGCAATACACCACTTCGGCCCCCGCTTCTCATAGACGGGAGTCCTGGTAAGGCCCGGCCAGGATGATTCAGTCTAGTCGCCTTTTCTTCTACTATCCCTCCAATCTTTCACCTTACCTTTCCTGTTTCCTTTACTTCTCTCTCACTTATCTTACTCCTTTTTCACCCTCTTTGGCGGCAAGGGCTAACCTTGGGTGGCAATGGACCTCTGTCTTGACCCACACTTGGGTATAGTTTCCCGGCAGCACTGTTAGCGTAACGTCTCCAGCCAAGCCCTTCTTGTTATGGTGCCTTACCTAACCCCTTGTTGGGCTCGGTGGTAGGCGGTGCACCGCGGATTCTGAACACTCTTTGCCCTCCTATGGCGCCCCCACCCTCCAAACCCCATTCAGGGCACGCCTTTGCAAAAGGCGCTGCCTTTTAAAGGCGACAGATCGAAGCAGGTGGGACGAACGAATTTCGAACTGCACAGGACAACAAGCAGACAAAAAGCGGCTGCCAACGCGCCCTTGGCCGGATGTCGGAGGCTTTGCTTATCAGCGTGTAGCGTGCCCTCCTCTCCCGGGTCGCGTGACAGAGCTGACCAGAGAGAAGGGAGGGGGCGAGGTCAAGGCGCTGGACGCTGGGACACCCCCACCCTCCTAAAAAAAAAAACAATTGCGTTTTGTTTTTTTTTAATTGCAGTCAATGTTAGGGGAGAGGCTGCACCCACCGCTGTACACGCGCTTTCCTCCTCGCTTCGAATTGCCACAGAAAGCTGACCGCGCCGCGTTTGCAGCCTCGGAAAGCAGGCGAATTTTTTTTATTTATTTATTTATTCATACTGCAGGCCATTTCAGGCCCAAGCAGGGTGGGACAACAAGAAAGAAAAAACATAACTAAACAGAGTAAACCAACAAATGTGGTACACACTGGAGGTGTAGCTCGCTTGAACGCTGGAAATGGCGCGCGCCGGCCAGAAGCTCGGCTTGCGCCCGAGCGAAAAAAGCACCCAGCGCGAGCTCGTAATTTGACTGCTGCAGCAGCGGGCCTGCTCTCGCAATGCTCGATGTTCGTGCAGCCACGTGTTCGCGCGTTACCTTCGCTGAGTCTTGAATTGAGGCGAAACGGAGTCTAGAAGTATATTCTTTCACGCGGTCGCGTCCTCTGCGAGAGAGATTCGAGCTGGATAAGTAAATTGAGGCAACAAAGAACGCCAAAGTTTTAAAGTTCTGTCAAAAATATCGGCTCGGCAACGTCGCATGTTTACGTAAAAAAAATTGTTTATTGTTGTTGCAGTATAAGCGAACATCAGCGCAATCAAAATATAAATATAATTACTTGCATTACGCGGACGATTGTAAATCGATGAACCGGCGCTCCCGGCTTTCCCGAAACAGGCTGCCACTGCTGAAACTGGCGTGCCCATGCCCCCGATCTGTACGTTCAGTATTAAACGGGCTCCAGAGAGCCGTTTGATTAAACCGGTACAGCTTGCCGGTCACCGGGCACCCGCTTGTGCAACATGGTCACCGGTTTGAGCAAACGTGCGACAACTTTGCCCAGACGAGTGACCCATTTGCCCAGACAAGTGACCCGTTTGCCAAATGGGTGACCTGTTTGCCCAAATAGGTGACCGTTATGGCTCATACGGGGACCCCTTTGAGCCATACGAGCGACCCCTTTGACAAACTGGTGACCGGTATGGCTAAACTGTTACCGGTATGAACCCGTTTACTTTCATATAGGCGCCAAATGGTTTTTTTCAGTAGGGAAGGCATGCGCTCCTGGGCTCGTCAGTCTCACGCGCGGAGCGCGTGGCGGGTGTCCGAGTACACAACATCTCTTTCCCCCTAAAAATGCAAGCGATCCGGCGGCTGTCGCTTGCGCCTTGACCGTCTGGGCAACACCAGGTCTGCCAGCTCCGTTTCGGACCTCTCAGGGGAATTGCCGGCGCTGTCCTCCGCTACAGGCTGCGTAGGTAAGACAGGTTTCGCTGCTGGATCCGCTTCTGATCTGTCACTGGAGCTGCCGGCACTGTCCTCCGCTGTTCTCCGCCTCGCCAGCTTGTCATCCTCCGTTGGGCCGTCGGTCTGTTGCGCGTGGCTGGCCTCTAGCTGCGTTCGCAGCGTCTCCTCAGCGTCTCGCTGTCGCAGCTGGTCCACGTGCCGCCGCTGTTGTCCATCTGGCGTGTTCAGCGTGACCATCCGCCTCCCTTGCGTGGATGTTACAGTTCCCGGTAGCCACCTTGGACCCCGCTGATACTGGCGTGACCAGACGTGCGTTCCCGGAGCAAGTAGCGGTGATTTGGTGATTGAGGACGATGGGAGAGCCACGGCGTGCTCTGGCTCTCGATCGCTTGGGAAGAAGCTGGTTAGTCTCGTCCTCGGTTGATAGCCCAGCAACAACTCAGCCGGCGATTTGCCGTCTTTGACAGGAGTGCACCGGTAACGAAATAAAAACTTGGCAATCCGGTTTTGTAGAGTGTCGTCTTTGTTTTTCTTTAGGCCTTCTTTAAGAGTGCGAACAGCCCGCTCGGCTAACCCATTGGACTGCGGGTGATATGGTGCGGTTGTCAGATGACACACGTGGTTTTCTTTCAAAAATCGTGCCATCGCCGCGCTTGAAAACTGCGGGCCATTGTCCGATACCAGTGTTTCAGGGAGGCCGAAACGAGCGAAGATTCCTCTAAGGACATCAATGGTTGTGTCCGCTGTTGCCGTCTTCATTGGGACAGCCTCAATCCATTTGGTGTCCGAATCAACCAGGACAAAAACCATGTGACCGTCCACAGGACCGGCAAAATCCATGTGCAGGCGGCACCAGCGTTTGTTAGTTTCTGGCCACTTCGATGGAGCCTGAGCCGCGGGCATCGGCCAACACTGCACGCACTGCGGGCAGTTTTTTGCAAGTCTCTCAATTTCTTGGTCTAAGCCCGGGTACCAAAACACTGTCCGGGCGAGACTCTTCATTGCCGAGATCCCGGGATGGGTATCGTGTAGCTCCTTCAGCATGCACGCTCTCGCAGTTTCCGGGAGAATCACTCGATGACCCCAGTAGATCAGATCGTGGCACACCGTGAGTTCATTCCTTCGGACAAAGTACGGCTGGAAAGACTGCTGCTTCGTGCGCAAATGTGGTGGCCACCCGCCTTGAACCCACCTCTTTACTTGCCGGAGAATCTTGTCCTCGGTGGTCAGGGCCGCCAACTGCTGTGCAGACAGAGTTCGGTCATCTAAGTGCTGACTGTACAACACGTACTCCATAAGCTCGCTACTGCTGCCATCCCCTTGTTCCGGCAAAGGCAAGCGACTAAGGGCGTCGGCATTACCATTCTGCTGCCCTTTCCGGTACTCGATGTCGTACTGGTACGCTGAGAGAAGCAATGCCCACCGTTGAATTCTGGCCGCCGCCATTTGGGGAATCGGCCGCTCCGGATGAAACAGTGCCGTTAGTGGCTTGTGATCGGTCACCAGCGTGAAGCGGTTTCCGAAGAGATAATCTCGAAACTTTAAAACTCCAAAGACCAAGGCCAGCGCCTCCTTTTCGAGTTGAGAATAATTGCGTTCCGCTGATGTCAGTGTCCTTGAACGGAACGCAATCGGGAAATCCCTTCCGTTTATGCGATGTGACAGCACCGCGCCGAGTCCGTCCGGTGATGCATCACATTCCAGCCGCAACTGCTTCCGGGGGTCGTAATGGACCAGAAAATTTGCGTCAGCCATAGAGTGCTTCGCCTCTTGAAAGGCCGTCTCTTGGTCTTGACCCCACCGCCATGGTGCACCTTTTGCCAACAGCCGATATAGCGGAGCCAAGGTCGTTGCCAGATTGGGTAAAAATTTGGCATAATACGTGACTAACCCCAGGAAGGATTTCAGCTGGCTTACCGATGTCGGTCTCGGCGCTGCTGTCACTGCCTCGAGGTTGTCTCGCTGAGGGTGCAGACCCATGGCGTCAATCTTGTGTCCCAAAAACGACACTTGTTTCTCTCGGAACTTGCATTTGGCTTGGTTCAACTTAAGGCCGCTGTCCCGTAGCCGCTGAAGCACCTGCCGGAGTGTCGATGTATCGTTCTCTTTTTCTGCGACGATGATGTCGTCCAGATATACTTTAACACGTGGAAGGCCGTGCAGAAGTGACTCGATGCGGCGTTGAAACAGGGCTGGGGCGGACGCGATGCCGAAAGCCAAACGGTTGTAGCGGTACAAGCCTTGGTGCGTGTTTAACACGGCCATCTTACGAGCCTCCTCGTCGAGGGGAAGCTGATTGTACGCATTGCGTAAATCGAGCGTGCTGAATACCTCTCCTCCGTACAGTGATGCAAAAATGTCGTCAATTTTCGGCAGTGGATACTGCTCCAGGTGTGTAGCAGGGTTGACCGTTAGCTTGAAATCGCCGCACAGCCTTATATCACCGTTCTTCTTCGCCACCGGCACAACTGGTGTAGCCCACTCCGAAATACGGATCGGGGAGAGCACCCCATCTGCCACTAGACGGTTGATTTCCGCCGTCACTTTTTCACGAAGTGCGTATGGCACTGGACGCGCCTTGCAGAAGCGGGGGAGAGCACCTTCCTTCTTATATAGCTTCACGGGTGGGCCTTCACAGCAGCCCAACTTCTTTTCGAAGACGTCAGCAAATTCCTCCAGCATTCTCTGCACCGGGGCGTCTCCGCGCAGCACGTTCACATGAAAGGGCATTTCCACTTTTAGCAGCGACGCACCAACGTCTTGGAACGCTTGAATCGTGTTTCGGCCACACAGTAAGGGTCCTTCGCAATCTACAACGACCAGAACGCTCCTCACCAGTGCTTGCCCATGCTGGACCCTCATGGAAATTCTGCCGAGCACCGGCAGAGGCCCCAGGAAGCACGACAAGCGAAGGGAGTCTTTTCCAACGCAGGCCACCACTTGCGATGTCTCTTGAAAACGCTCTTGGGTATCACGCTCACTGGTGATCCCGTATCCACAAGCATTCGCAGCTTCCGGTCTTCCCACAGTAAGTCTTGTTCGATCGGTCGCACGATGTCTCGGTTAGACGAACTGTGAGCGACCAGGGCGTGGAGCATCTCTTCCTCGCCGTCTTCGTCGTTATCTGAATCTTTCAGCGCGTACGCTCCTTGCCGAGTAGCGCGACCCGACGAACATACCCTGGCCAAGTGCCCCTTCTTGCCACACTTGTGACACACAGAGTTGCGGTGTCGGCACTCGTCCGCTGCGTGATGTGCGTCGCATCTCCAACACAACGTGCGTGGACTGACTTTGCTGGTGCTGGTACCTTGTCTGCTAGGACGCCGATTGCCCCGTCGACTTTGAACGAAATGCACACCGCCAGCTCCGTCCCCGGAATCAGTCTTCCGCATTGCCCGGGCGTTCTCGGCGGCTGTCTCCGATGACATTGCAAATTCTTCCGCCTCTTCCAGGTTCAATTTCTTACGTGTGAGTAAGAAACGTCGTGCCTCGTCATCGCGCATGCCACAAACGATTCTGTCCCGCAGCATACGGTCCAGGGTCCCGCCAAAATTGCAATTTTTGGCGAGACGCCGCAGGTCAGCTACGAAGTCTTGAACCTTCTCTCCTTCTTCTTGGTTGCGCGAAAAGAACGCGTAGCTGGCAGCAATCTCGTTCGCTTGGGGATCGTAGTGCTCTTCAAGGTAGCTCACGACGCCCTCGTAGGTCAGGCTATTGACGCACGTCGTCTGGCAGCGCCCTTGCAGAATTCGGACGACGTTGTCGCTGAGAGACGATACCAGAAGGGCTCGACGCTTCGCCGCATCCGTAACACCGTGGCCTTCAAAGTAGGCCTCCAGGCGAATTCGGTACGTGCTCCAGCTGCTCTTCGTTTCGTCGAACTCGGGCGGGCGTGACCCCATCCTTGCTTTCTTCTCACCTTAGCGTGATGTTCCGTCGCGGAAGAAGCCCATTCCTCGTCGCCACTGAAGCAAAGCACAAGGATGGTGGAAACGCGAAGGTTTATTCTGGAAGAGCGGCGCTTTTGGATCGCCGACGTCAGTCCGAATCTGGTCACGAGCCCCGGCGCAAGGCATGCGCTTCTGGGCTCGTCAGTCTCACGCGCGGAGCGCGTGGCGGGTGTCCGAGTACACAACACCTCTCAGAGTCTCAGGACAGGCAGGAAGCGCCAGTGCCGGTCCTTACTTCAATGCCTTCCCGCGGTAAAACGGAGCGACACTCTTGCCCCAATTCACTGGAGAGGGCCTTTTCCTCCAAAGAGCGGCAGAACTTTCGTTCTGCTCCCCGGATACCCGAGGGGCCGGAGTAGGCAGAATTTAAACACCCTCTTGCCAGTACCTCTTCTGCCTCTTCTGTTGGTCGCTGCAGGGGTGTGGCTCCCCGTGATCCCAGCCGAAAGAAAACGCTGGCTAATACCAGTGACACGCCTCAAGAGCCGGACTTGTCCGTAGAGTTTGATTATTCGGCTGCTCCACGCGTCCGACTCGGACGGCATGGAGTGGCAGGCGTAAACCCGTGCATGAAACAAACAAATAAACAAGCAGACAAAACAGGTTTCTGCACATAAGGAGTTCCTGTTGTTCCTATCCAAAGTTTAATTCTTCTTGACTACAGAGTTTTTTTTTATTTACATTTTCTGATATGAAAAAAAAGTTTATAAATGTGCAAAGCACATTTTATGCTAGGGAACTGCTAGCGGCCTGTCAATAAATATTGATGATATAAATCATTTTATGAATGAGCTTCGGCTGATAACTCTTGCTCTTCCAGTAAACTCATCTTGATGATCGTTCCCCTCACATTTTAAGACGTCAGCGGGTCTTTAGGAAAGACCATGCTCAATAGAAACTCCCTCTGGTGGCGTAGCAGCGGTTGTACAAGGTGGAGTCGCCTGCTCTGACGTCTCACTCCATGCACACTACTTGAAT
The DNA here is from genome assembly GCA_037355805.1 of Ixodes ricinus. Lineage (NCBI taxonomy): Eukaryota > Metazoa > Arthropoda > Arachnida > Ixodida > Ixodidae > Ixodes > Ixodes ricinus. The sequence continues at coordinate 11,457 of JAZHYW010062026.1, forward strand.
CCGTGGCAGTGCGCCTTCTTTCAGACCGCCTCATGACTGTTTTATAACTTTACGTACCACCTAACTCTCCATTACACCTTAGCGAACCCCAGGGTCTTGTGGGCCAGCTCCCTAACCCTTTAAGATTCTAGATGATATTAATGACCATCACCGTCTATGGGTTAGTATTCGCCAGGACTCTCGTGTGTGTGTATTCGAACACCTTTGTTAGCATCTGGGCTATGCCTTCTTATGAGAGAGTGTCAATTTTTTAGTGCAGCTCACACCACATTTTTATCCCCAGATCTGCTGATTTCATCCCCGTCGTTGCTTCCTTGCTCTACTTGGAAAGTTCGCATCTACCCTTTGGTAGCGATCACTTTTCGATTGTTTTTAGAAGCGTTGCTTAGCAGCCCTCAATCTTAAGACGAATCCCTAGGTGGAAGTTAGATAAAACTGACTGGTCACTTTTTTGGTTACATTCCACTGTGGACCCCTCTCCGCTTTTCTTCTGTCATCTGAAGATGTTAAGCTCTATGTTACTGAGCGGATAGTAAATACTGCTGAGGTGTCTATTCCACGAAGCTTCAGTAATGTGCCGAAGAATTGCAAACCTTGGTGGAACAAGGAGTGTGTCACAACCCTAGGGGATCAAAAAAGGGCTTGGGGCAAATTTCGCAGGTACCCCACATCACGTAATATTGCGGAGTTCAAGCAGCGAAAAGCTAAAGCCCGTTGGACTAGAAAGCCATCAATATGGAAATGCTGGATGAAGTATCTTTCTTCTATAAATAGTTTTGTGCCAGCCAAGGAGGTTAGGGATCAATATACGAAAATAAAAAAATACTAAAGGTGCGTTGCAATGCCTACTCTTGATTTCTCTTCATCATTAGTTGACATTGAAAAATCCTTACTGAACACTTTAATATTACATCCAGCTCGGCAGACTACACTAATTCTCTCTGTAGACTTTAATCTTGCGCAAAGTGACAAAATGTTTCTATGTCTGGAGGAGACACGGTGCCTTATTACCAGCTGCTTATAGAGTGTGAAATTGAAATGTCACTTGTGATTAGGTGGGTCTCTGCTGTAGGGCCCGACGCTGTTCACTATGAAATGCTTCTTCGCCTTTCTCCTGAGTCTGTGAAAGGTCTTTTCTTGTTCTTCAATTTATTGTGAGAAAAGGCCTGCTTCCCTTATGCCTGGAAGCATGCACATGTCGTCCCGCTTCTAGAGCTATAGAAAGACCCTTCCCTACCATCAAGTTAGCGCCCAATCGAACTGAGGAGTTGTGTCTGGAAAAAATTTGAAAGACATAGAAACAGGAGCTTAGTATACATATCAGAAAAGCAGAACATCCTTGACAAAAAACAGTGTGGGTTTTGTCGTGATTGATCTATTCTCGATGCTTTGTTCGCCTGGAAACCGGGTTACGCGAGGCATCCGAGAACAAGCAGCACTATGTTGCAGCCTTTCTTTTATTTAGACAAGGCAAATGATACCACTCGTAGATACGCTATCCTGAGAGACTTGTATGCTTGCAATATCCGATGATGGATGTTGCAATGTATAAAGACTTTCTAACAAACAGAACATCTCAAGTCCGGCTTGGCAGCGTCCTGATGCTAAAGCTTTTTTCAGGAAAACGGAGTCCCACAGGAAGGCATTTTGGGCGTTACTTTGTACTGAAAATGAATTCTCTAGCAAAAATGTTACCTCCATCTATTTCTACTTTCTTTATGCTGACGATACACAGATCTCATCACCTTCTTGCAGTCTTTCTAGTTGTGAGCGGCGGCTACAGCTGGCTATAAACAAACTTTGAAAGTGGGCCGAAGAAACTGTTTCAAGTTCTCTGTTACAAAGACAGTCTGTGTGCCTTTCCCCTACGCCGCGGGCTCTCCTTGAACTCAGCTTTGGAACTAAACGAGACTCTGATTCCTGTAAAGAAGGAGCGCAAACTTTTTGCTATTTTTAATAGAAACGTCCTTTTATTTCCCACCTGAAATTTTCTCAAGAAAAATGGCCTTCGTTTCGCAAACCTTCTGAACGTTTTGGTTCATAAGTCATGAGGGTCGGATAGAAAATAACTCTTGCATTCGTACAACACCCTTGTGCAATCTCGTCATGATAATGATTGCCGTGGTGCACGCATCAACTCGCTCATCTGCTCTCCAAGATGATGGACCCTGTACATCATTTTGGCTTGCGTTTGGCAACGGGTTCTTTTCGAACATCACCTGTACTTAGTCTTTATGCGGAATGAAATGAGATGTCGGTGCGTAAAAGACGCCAGTACCTCAGCGTAACATACGCGTCTAGGATCCTAACGAATCCTGATCACCCAACATATAATTCCGTACAAACGTGCCCATTCTACTGCCTTTTTTTAAAATAAGCCAAGCATTGTCAAACCCTAAAATTTTTGTATAGACCATTTTAGTTCCTCACTTCAACTTCGTCTGAACGAACTTTACCTCATTCAGAATGCAGTCTGCCTTGCCCTCTGGAATGTGGTGTGTGTTTTTTGCGACTGGAATTTCAATAAGTTTAGTAAAAACAGCAGATAAGCTCTTGCCATTCAACAGGAATTCCTTGACCTGTAAGGCAAAAATAAAAAGTATGCTCACTTTTACTCGGTGCCAAGACTTCATCTATCATAGGTAGTGCAGTGCGTTCCGGTGATTTCGTAAGGGTCCAACATCTTGAGGAATTTGCAAGTACATTCGCTGCTGAAATTTACGCTGTCTCTTTCGCACTAAAATATATTCTGAAGTGAGCAGTGTGGAGTCCATCTTACTATTCTTCATATTTTGTGACTCTGCCCATTATTTGACACAGAATGACGTGCTCATTTGCCGGAGTGTTTTAGAAACTATATTCTATTTCATCCCGTTCTCTTGCGGGGAAAGCACCCTCTTGTCACTCTTGATCGAGTTTTGGCAATTATTACTAGTACTGGCCTTAGTCACCTGATCTAGTCATAGCTATTTTCAGGATCGCCATTTTTTTCATGATGTGACCATAGGATCTTTGTGAGTTAATTTAGTCTGGCGCGGTAGGGCCTCCGTCGCTGTTGCGCCATAAAACCTGCAAACAACAAATAATAAACATTTGCTCTACAATAGGCATCAACCAGTTTCTCAATCACTCAATTATCGGAGAACACGCTTTCTTTCTCGAACTCGCGACTGTTACCATCTGGCTGGACACGGCGTTACCCTAGCAAAAAAACCATTTGTATGAGAAATTTCTTCTGTCTAATAAGCACATATGAATCCTTGAAGATATATAAGAACATACAATAACTATTTAAGAACCAAATAATAACTATATAAGACTCATATAAGATATAAAAGAACACATAAAAACCATATAAGAAACTTTAAAGTAACTTCTCACGAGTTTTTTATCTTGCTTTTATATCTTACATAGTTAATATATAGTTCTTATATGGTTCTTATAGGGTTCTTATATGTTCTTATATATCCTCTATGATTAATAATTGTTTATTGGGCACAAAAAATTTCTCTTACAAATGCGATTTTTCAATAGGGTAGCAATAAGTTCCAGGTTCGGGAAGATGCAGGAAATGACAACCATCAATGGTGTGATTGCTGTGCCATTTCCGCGAAACCGCGCTAAGGGGCTTACCCTGCTACATCCTGCTACATTTAACGCAAATGTTAGGAATTTGCGCAAACATTGTGCCTTAGCTAGGTTTCACTTTATAAAATACTAAAAATAAAATAGCTGAGGACCCGCCACACATCCGCATCGCTATGGTAAAGTTGTGCGCGCCTTCAGAACTTTCAATTTTAGCCCCAAATATTGTACTATCTTATTTGATCTCCTTATCAGTGACAATACTCAGAATTTTTGCAATATCTTTTATGTTCCTAGTTTGATCTGGCCTGTAAGTTAGCATGTTAATTTCTCATCGCGCTCTTGCGTACTGCAGTAAAGCGGTAACCACGAAGTAAGCATCGCAAGTTTGCTGATCTTGCTTCGCCGCTGTAGTATCCGATTGCTGAAGGGAAAGTATTCCCCCACTGCAGGACGTCATATACACAAGCGTCAAAAACATAAAAAAAACTAATTTCGAGATTATAAATGTAACCGCTCATAGCTGTACTAAAAATTCATGAATTATACTTGGCTATTATTCACAACACATTCTAAATTTTCCTAGGAGCGCATCCAAATATCTTCAATTCTTTACTGTTTGGGTGCTTCAACAGACAAGGCTAACGGTAAAGCACTTAGCCTCACTGAAGGGTCGAGGTAATATTTCAAGTGACCACTCCTTCGGCGTCTGTTACTGTTGACATGGTTGTAACGGCCCAACATTTGTGAGTGAGGAATTCCAGAAATCTTTGCGGAAGAATGGTATTCTCTATGGGTGCTTGTTCCTCCCACACCTACAAGCTTTCGATGGGGCAGCCGAGCACGCGGGACAGACGATACTGCAGAAGTTGGAGACGGCTGCATAGACTGCCAGAAAGCTGCTGTCGTACGAAATGATGCCACATTAGGTGATGGGCTGCAGTCATGCTGAGCACCCATTGGTCAAGAAAGCTCAAGACTGCTCTGGGCTTGCTGCGGCAATTTTTAACTACAGTGAGTCTAAATCAGCGTCATCACGATATGCATAACAACAAAAGGTCAACTGGGATATTAGACATCCTGCCAAGGTGCCGGTCTTTGCCCCGAAAATTCGACTTGTTCCCATTAGGTGCCAGTGGCTGTAATGTTCGACCGGGAGTTTCATTGTTAGTGAAAATGCTGTTTGAGTGCTTCTAGACGAGGCGTCACGATCACGTTTGCATAGACCCGAGGCATCCCAGCTCATGCTGTAACCTGGGATTACCTCTCTATGACTTAAGAAAACATGCCTATCTTCCGTTGTTTTTAGAACATATTGCAGGCCAAAGACTGGCCCAAGCAGGAGTGGAAAGAAGAACAAGTAAAATACAAATAAGCACTTTTGAAACTAAAAATAAAACCAATCGGTATACATATTCGAGGCATATAATAATAAATACAATACAAGAGACTCACGTGAAAAATACTATCATGCAAGATATATCTACGGAAAAAGTAAGCACACCTAAGAAAAATAGCTATCAATGGCATCACAAAAATCGCCAGCCTGAAAAACGCTAGAAGGAAGAGAGTTTCTTTCCGAGATGGTGTGGAGGAAAGAACGAAAATTTGAAACGATTAGTGCGTGCAAAGATTGGTGTTAATGAATATTGATTATGGTGCCTCGTAAGTCTTGTCATTAACGGGATGAGGGGATTATGTGTGTCAAGCCGTACATTGTTTCGTACCATGCGAAATAAAAATTTTAGTCTGGAGAGCTTCTTACGCAGCTCAAGTGTAGCTATGCGATTCGTTTTCATAAGGTGTGATGGAAAGTTTATTATTTTAAATTTTCCATAGATGAATCTAACCGCGCGTCTTTGAACTATTTCCAGCTTTGAAATGTTTTTTCTGCGAAGGGATCCCAGACAAGGCTGGCATATTCAAGTTTCGATCGCACAAAAGTGTTATAAGCTAAACGTCTGACACTAGATGGTGTTTTCGTTGGTTAGAGCCTAAAGAAACCAGTTTACGGAATGCGGATGAGCAGGTGCTATCGATGTGTGTATCCCATGAAAGAGTCTTAGAAATCGTCAGTCCAAGATACTTATACTCTGAAACTTCGCGCACAGGGAGAGCTACAGACATCGTAAATAAAATCAAGTGGACATTTCTTGTTAGCAACCCGTAATACAATTTAATTTAATTTAGTTTCATTTCCTGAATTTAATCTCATTCGTCATTCGGCACAGCAATCTGCAATTTTAATTGCCCATAATACGGCGGTGAGGTGGAAGCCACGCACTCCTTGGATCAGCTGTGCTTCTCTCTTTCGCCACTTAATTGCGCTTCCGTGCACGCAATCACGCAAGAAGCACGGGTTTACACGGCAGAAAAAGACTTATGACTGGTCTAAGAAATGTGTAGCTTCAACTGCAGTGTAAACTTAGGGGTGCACTGAGTATTGCAATTCTTATCACCTGTTTCGAACCTACTTTCACGGCATTGTTTCAGAACCGCGAGGTCCTGTGAATATTTGATTCGCTCGTGAAGGCTGGTGAGCAAAACTGGACATAACTCCCATTGGTTGCGACTCGTCACGTGGCTTCATAGCAACGCCGTCATCGTTGCTAAGGAGCCAGCCAGACTGCTGGCAGCGCAGCGAGGAGGGAAGACGCGGGTATGCGCTGGTCCGGCCTTAAGAGTAATGTTAGGCCTATAGTAGCGCTTTGAGGTCTAACCTCGTCAACCGGTACCCGCAGCTAGGACGATGATGATGATGATGAGAGGACAAGTGATTTCAGCACGCGCCGCGTCAGAGCTTCGCACTCCTGCTGCTGCCTCTCCCAGCGGTAGAGCACTCACCAGCGAGCCAGGGATGCTTTCGTATTCACACCTCAAAAAAATTAGTGAGGTGTCCTCGGAACGTTTTCTTCTTCCCCCTTTTAAAACAGACAACTCTTTGTTGTTGGGAAACAGGCGTCGTAATCTCGGTATTGCTGCCGAACCTGCATGTGGCATTATCAGCGCACTTTTAGATGGATATATGTCATAGCCGTGGATAGGCAGTGAGCACTTAGCCATGAACTTGGGTGTTTCGTAAGTATTAATTTTAATCGTGCAATCATGACATTCGTAAGTTCAGACAAAAATGAAAGCCGTTAACAACTCCCTGTAACGCCGGAGTGAAGCGCAGCTCTTGAGGAGGAGGGAGGGAAGGGTACTGAGGGAGGGTATGCCCGTCCTCTCTCCTCCTTCCCTCACAGAGGTCACGTGACCTCGGGGAAGGGTCGCGTGAGCTGGAGAGGTCACGTAACCTGGGGGGTAACGTGACCTGTGAGAAGTCACGTGACCCTACGGTTACGCCGACGGCGACGGCGACGCCGACGCCTCTCAAGCCGGAAACGGGCACCTAAGAGCTGCGCTCTAGAAAGAAAAAGAAAATACATTCGACATGATGAAGAATTCTGGACATCTCCGGTACGTCTGTTCCAAGCAGGTGTTGTTTTCATCTGAAGTGCATTTCTTGTTTTGTTCTTGTAGTGCTGCCACACTGTTGATGAAACAGTTGGGTGAATGCGAGTTAACACAATCGTTAACTCTCATTCACACACCACCCGCAGACGACATTGTACCATTGAATACCTGAACGATGGCTGCGCATTAAAGAACTTCTTCAGTTTCGTCAAATGGTTTGGATGGAAGAGATAGTGCAACCGTTTGTTCTTGCGACGTCGAGCTTGTGCCAGAGACCACAGGTAGTTTTGTCATTTTTGGCGGTGCCGAGGCTAAACCAATATACTGCCAAACAGCTCCCTCCTAGAGCCATCGCCTGCAGGCCTGCGGACTGCAGCGGCTGAAAACGCTTCCCGTTGCAGTGGTTGCGGTTCCAGAGGCTTTGTTGCCGTTGACGTGTACCGCGAGAAGGGCGACGTAATAGAGAGCAGGAAAGGCAGCGTTCAGAAGCAGTGCAGGGTAGTTGACGCTGAGATGAGGCAACGAGGCTGCGGATATAGAGGAAAACCGACCCGATCGTTTTGTGTGTCCCGCTCAATCAGCTCAGAGAGCACAGCCTCAAACTGGAGGGGAGTTGCCGGCCGGTTGCGGTGCCGAAGCAACATCCCCGAAGATGCCGAACTGAGCGAAGAGTGAATGCCTGGCGTAGCGACGAAGAGCAGGCCCTGGCATGCTAGCGACGTGCCTTGTTGTGAACAGTGTGGAAATGTCTATGAGCGTTCACTTGCCGAGCCGGAGTGGGAACCGACGTGGTGTCATTCCATTCTTGGGAGATGCCGGCAGTAGATGCAACGGGGCAGAGGCGGTGACGGTGGCTGCAGATACGGAGGCTGTGAAAGTGGAAGATGAGCCTAGCGCATGTTCATCCGAAAAGAGCGAGCCGTTTTGGTTCACCGGGTCTCTTAGAGCGTTCCCCAGGATGGCAGGATCTGGTGATTGATCAGCTGTACTGGGTCATAAATTTGTAGCGCGTTGGATGTTAAGGATGGATGAGGTGGTGCGAACAACTCCGAGTTAAGATACAAACATTATGTTTATCCTTATACCCGTGAAGCTCGTTCCGACGAGTGACTTTGTCGTCTCTGTCGGTGCTGGAGGCTGAACCGATGGACCGCCACCATCCCCTATCTGTTTCATTCACTGAATGCCTTTTTGCACAGCTGTATGTTTCATAATAATAATGATAATATTTATTCAACCCTGGAGAGTTGCGGCACCACAACGAAGGCCGATTGGCCCGTACCTAGAGGCCTGCGGTGCTGAATACTGCATATTCTTTGTCTTCTATATTTTACTGCTGACGAGTTAAAATAAATGTGCAATTTCAGACTGTCATGTTTGAGATGGAACATTATCAAACAAGTATGAACTTAATTATCATATGAATTGTACGAGGCTATTATTTTAGAGTGCAGCTCTTAGGCGCCCATTTCCGGCCTGAGTTGGTGTCGGCGTCGCCATCGGCGTTGGCGTCGCCGTCGCCATCGACGTAACCGTAAAGCGTCGGCGTAATGCGTGGGCGTCGCCGTAACCGTGATGCGTCGGCGTAACGCGTCGGCATCACCGTCGCCGTCGGTGTAATTGCGCGTTGCATTATGGGAAACGTCCCAGAATGCACCGCGGTAACCGCGCGTTGCATTATGGGGCGTTTTCCATAATGCGCAGCGCGGGAGGGAGGAGGGAGGAAGATGGAGGAGGGACAGAGGAGGAGGGACGGGGAGGAGGAAGGGAGGGAAGAGAAAGCAGGGGATGAGGAGGAGGAGGGAGGAGGAGGAGAAGAGGAGGAGGAGGCGAGGAGCATGGGAGGAGTAGATGAGGAGGAGGAGAGGATACAGATGACGAAAAGAGGCATAGTGTCACCTCCGTACCCTCCCCTCCTCCGCCTCAATAGCTGCACTCTAATTCGGCATCACAGGTATTTGTAAACGTCTTTAATTTTTTACACAATTATTTTTAAATGTGTCATGGCACAATTTGCACGTAAGCATGGTGTAACTATCAAAAGTGGAAAGAAGCGAATTCGAGATTACAAAACCTGCTGCTGTCACATAGCTTTTTTTTTCGAAAGTATTTACGTGTTAGTGCTGCTGAAGACAGATTTCACTTTCTCATTTGAAAAAAACTTTAAATATAAATTGGTTCTAAGGACTTTATTTGACTAGCAAAATAATGCCTTTAATAAAAAAATGGCCTATCAAACTTGGAGGATTAAGCCGCCAATTCTGTTTAGCTTGCTCAAATTTTTTTTAACTGTTTATATGAAATGCCAGCGCGCTTGTGCTATCATCAGAAGTGGGTAAATAGGACTTCTATATTCTCTGGTAGAACAAACTAAATATAGACTTAGGAGCGTGTTCGTTATTGGACGAAGACGACAGGAGCAATAACACACTTAAAACAAAGGGACGACGGGCACCTCTTCTTTAATTAAAGGGGCACTGACACCCCTAGGGTCGTATTTTTATTATTGTTTAAAACGATGCAAGTTGTAGTCATAGAAACAAAAAAAAAAAAACGCATCGCGAAAAAAAAAGTTTCCCACGAGCGTGCACGATTTTTTATTTTTGACGCTTTCCTCTCCTGCTCCTCGCCTCTTCGCTTCTTATGATGCGTGACGTCAAAAATCATCAAATTTAGAAGATTTGGAGGTGACATTTTTGTAACATTTATTAACGGCAATCGTAAAACATGTTTTTGAACGCAATTGCGAATGCACTATGGCCCTTCTTTTGAAATACCAAAAATCGGACTCCGGTGTGATGTCGCCTTCTGAATTGTATCCTCTCTCGGAAAACATGCCGCCTGGGCAGGCGGCAACGCTCGCAGGGAATAAAACCGTTTTTTTCTCGGTCTGCCGGCGCCCTTATCTCCCGCTCCTTTCCTCCTCGCTTTGGGTCGCGGTGGCAACAGCACGGAGTCGTGAAAGAAAGTCGACTCTCAGGACTCCGCAATATTTGAAGTAAACGCACCGGCGCGGATCGCGCGGGAACTTTGAATTCGGCTTTTGGAAATTGTTTTTATTACTTCACAAATACGGAATTCCCAAGTTTCGAATTTTGAGGGTAATGTCCCGGCATTGTTTTCAATCGTTTCGGATAATAAAAAAATACTATTTTAATGTGTCAGTGCTTCTTTGAAGAAGAAGTGTCCGTCGTCCCTTTATTTTAACTGTGCTATTCTTTCTGTCGCCTTTGTCCAAACTGACTAGTTTCATCTTTCGTAACCATGAAGGGTGTGGGATCAAGGTTACAATTATATTTGTCTTAGTGAATGTACGCCAGTGTTGACAGATTTGAATATTCTTATCGTTTTTTACGACGATCAGCGGATAAATGAACGTCACCACTCGCTGCAGGACCGGATTACGTAAACGTAAGAAATGCGAGACGGCACTAGAATGAGTCCGACGCTGTCAACAATTGAGTCTCGAATGCGTATACTTTCACCCAACCTCTCATCTCCACGAGAACGCGTGTAAATCAAACGCGAAACCAAGATTGGGGCTGCAGCCAGCATGTTTGATAGTGGCAGAAGCAATCACTCCTGTCGATAGCGCATTAAAGCCTTGATCACTAGAATTATAGAAAACGAAACTGAAATTTCGCTACATTTTGGGCTAGCTGAAAATATTTGTTGAAACATATATAGTGTTTTTTGGCAAGTATCTAGACTAAGAGAAATCTGTACCCTTCGCAAACTAAATTTATTTAGCTTTATTATATAATATTCGAGAATGATCGTTGCATTCATACAAAATACGGCGGGGTCACCGGCTGTGTGCAAATCAAAATGTCTGCTATATATGAGTAAGTCGCATGTGCTGTTGTCTAGCAGTGTCGGGTTGTTTGTTCCTATGTATGTTTATATGCCTGCATATTCTATTAACTCATTTCGCGATGCTTCAGCTGTGTTGAGCGTTTGTGTATAGTGCCGTCTCCTCGAGGCGCGGTGCTTCCGAAAGTACAAATCCCCTTTATTTTTTGTAGTTTTCAGCACGCTCACGTGCCAAACACTAACCAAACTCTTTATATATACTGCTCTGAGTGGACCCAGGTTCGATTCCCCGGGTGACGGACGATCTTTTCGAGGATTTGGCAACATCGAAGACGGAAGCCCTACATCGCTAGCTGTAACACCGTCAACAACGACAACTACTACATGAACAACTTCTAGTACTAATAAAACTACAACATAAACAACGGACGTCAGTTTAAGTGGTAGGAGAGAGATCAAATTTTTATTACTCGCCTCAACAGTCGTGGGAAGAGCCTTCAGCTATCGCTGTGAAAATTGGCAACATGTTTGGTCATTGCGCTGAAAAAATACAAAAAATACTTCGTCCTCTGGTCGAAGTTAAATGTGAACTTTCTGTGTGAAGTCTTGTTAATTTACAAAAATGACACAGTTGTTAAAGCAGGCAGATTTGACGACTCCAGATTTTCAGCGTTTTGAGCAATTTATTTAGTTTCAGTGTTTTCATTTGGTTTTCGATGTGAAACGAAATAAACAGCCACTAACATGGCCACAATCGCAAGGCTGCCCAGAGATATTCCTATCAATATCAACGAAACCCAGCCCAGATCATCTATCTCTTCCAAATCCTCCCCTTTTGTCTTCGGGGCTGTGTTTGGGTAGATCTTCTAGGTCAAGTGTTACGGTGTTGGACAGTTTGGATGCAATGCCCTCAATATTAATGGAGCGATGCTTCAGGTAGACAACTGGATTTGTAGCCAACCACGGCACCTTCCTCGATGACAGCAAGACACCCACCGTCTGGTTTCTAAATGGGGGCGGTTAAAGTTGAGAACAAAACAAAATGTTAGTGGTAATGAACTCAGTTTGATTGGCAAATGGTTACATGCATACTTGAATAAAAATAAATCTATTGAACTATCCAAAATGAAAAATATTACAATGGTTCATGACGTCGTTTTTTCCACACACCTATGCATGAGAAGAAAGTAAACATATGAAACAATATAAAATGCTAAGGCATGAGACGAGCACATTCCGTTTGTCCATTGAGCCGCTCTAACCTAGCTAACTAAGACAACATGATGATTGCTATGCGGAGAGCAGGTTGTCTGTTTTTTGCCGGGGCGTTGCGGTGACGCCAAAACGACACCGAGTTCTGATTGGCTTTTATTGGAAGGATAGTTGGTAGATCTCAGTGTTAGATGCCTTGAGGTCTACCCACTTTTTTTGTTTTCAAAAAGTAAAAAAAAAAACGCTCGATGTTTTGGCTTATCGCAACCCCTGTGTAAGGAGGAAACAAACTTGCGACCCGCGTAAATGTTTTAGGTAGTTTTAATAAGACGGGCCCTTACATCTTTCCAGCATTTAGTCGAAAATTCGAAGTTTTTTTTATGACTTTTTTCTGAGAGGGCGATTAATTCAAGAATAGAAACAAAATATTGTCACGCTGTCTTTCTCGTTTTGACAACTATAAATTGCATTTTGCGCCGACGCAGGGAGTCCTATTTCAGTATAGCCGAGGTGGTGGGGAACACCATAAACTTTGATTTTCGGTTTTGTTTTTCAAGCTGCTTTGTACGTCGATTCTGTCTGACTCTAAACAACAAAGAAACAGGGCGTTAAGAGGCGATATTAAATGTCCTTTTAACTAGATGAAATTATCGTATGTTTTCTTAATTTTTTGTTACTCGGTGTTATATTTCTCGTAATGCTGGCAGCTAACCTGCACGCTTTAGTAATATAGAAACAGACTCACCTGAATGGCGGAAGTGGGTCAAGAACGCCTTGAATGACCTCACACTTCCAAATCAATCTCGCGTTTGAAAAGTTTGTTAGAAGCATTTCGTAGTCCTCGGAGATTCTCAGTTCAGTCTTATATGCTGAAAAGTAAGATATTCATTTCTTTATGGCGGTTAAATTCCACCAAACACCAAGCCTAAGTACTTAGGGCGACCAGACGTCTCGGTGCGGCCGAGATAGTCCCGTTTTAGTGGTTCACTTTCGCCACCCTGTCTTTTTGGTCTAACAAAACATAATTTCTAGTTTTTTGTGGGAAAATACGTAGTAGTTGCGAAATCAGTATTAAGCGAATAGAAGAAAACCGAGAGATACTTTAGTTGTTAGAGAAGTAATGTTATTAGAATAAACATATTGTGGAACAGGCTGTATATTTGCATTTACTTATACATTTTCTTTACATAAACGTGTCTGCGAAAGAATCGTCTATATTACTGACTTTGACGCGCTTTGGATGGCAATATTTATTCTCTAGTGAAAAACATTGAAGAGAACACTTGTGTTTTTAACGAATAGGACGGGAAGAGCGTGCATGTTCGTGTGCACGATGCCGTAGAACGTTCACTGCAACCACCGTAAAACGGCCTGTTTAAGGTCCACCGCAGGAACCTGAAACACATGACTCTGCTCATCAACGGCCGGTCAGGTACAGTTTCAATCGATCGATTGAAACTTGCTTTCTATGAATCTCTTCCAGGTATTGCACCATCGGACCTCGTTTCTGCACTTCTAAGACGCAGGCCGGTCAAAGCGAAAGTCATTTTTTTAGCCTTCGCTCAACTTAACGCTCGTCAACATACTTCCTCTATAACAGGGGGGAGGGGGGATATCTGTAGAGGCGCAAAATGACGAGAAAAAAAAGCGCTCCAAGACACACTTGCCAAGAACCAACGTTGATGACGTGATTCACTTGAAGCACGGGCGCGGAGCTAGCCATCACACCGTTCCAATCACAAACCGCCCGATAAACAATCTTTATTTATATCTTCTTGTAAATATGTGAATATAATACCTTTGTTGGTTACATGACTCCTGGTTGTAATCCTACTATCACCATCACCATACATATACTGAACATTGCGAGAACAAGCGACCGAATATAAATAAAACAAGAACACCTACAAAGACATGAAACTCAACAGTTTCGTTGTTCTTTTTCTTGTTTTTACTCCGAAGGCCTTTATTTAATACATTCGAGACAACCTTTGACATCCTAAAGAAAACTGTCTAAGATGTCTGCCCCGAAGCCAACGTCAGCCGTCACAAGCAGAGATTTGGTTAAGCAAAGAATATATTCCGGCAAATAATGCAAAACAAAATTTTGCTTTTTATTGTCTTACCTGAAAGTATTTAACAATCCGGACACACTTTCACTGGATAACTTCTACAAAGACGCACCTTGCATTCGTAATAAACAAACCATTTGCTACGAAAACAAACGCTATATCACGAATACAATACTGAAAACAAAAAGCTATACACCCATGCCAATTCGGCTAAACACACAGACATGCTCCTATACATATCTGTAAAATTCAAAACTGTGTTTAAATTAATCAGTATACTTTTTTTATTTTAATGCGGAAGGTACCACAAGCACAAGCTCTAATCTGGGAAAGATACGCCGTTACACCATCAACATATATTCACGAAAGGAAAAAATGAAAGCAACGCGGGCGTTAAATATTCGACGAGTTTAAAAAAAAGAAAAAAGACAGACGAAGGGGAAATGCGATGAAGCGCAGTACGTTATATCATTCCGATTAGAAAACAGTGAGTAGCCATTAAACCCTCATCTTTGAGAAGATTGTCTTTGTGCTTCCTCTCGGCCACGGAGAAGGACTTGGGAAATGTTACACAGCCGTGTTCTCTAATTTGAAACGGATAATTCTTCGTAAAAAAGAAAGTAACAAAAAAAGAAAATTAGTTTTATTATGACTATAATTTTTGGCGGCTTATTTGTGGTATTATTGGCCGTTCTCACTTCCTTCAGACCCTTTGGAAAATTACGCATTAATAGACTGGCCATAAAATGGCAAGTCTATCGATTTCTTTGTATTTCCCGGTGAGCGCGTGCTGTCGGTATCGGGTACTACAAATGGTGGCATCACCCTAAATAGAAGGACATTGAGGCACCCTAGTTACACCTGACGTCACTGAGTTAGGCCACGAGGGTCCCGCGCGGTGCATTATAGGATATTTTTCATAATGCCACGCGGTTACCGCCGACGGTGACGAGCGATCAAGCCGGAAACGGGCGCCTAAGAGCTGCGCTCTAAAACAGAATCAAAACAAATCAATACACAATCACTTCATATAAATACTTAATGTCAACTTGACTGGCTCGCAATGCCTAGTTGTCACTGCTTGTTGCACGAAACATTCAAGCAACTTACACGTAATGGTATGCGAGTCGCGAAGTACAAAACTACACAGACGGACATGAGGTAGAAAACAAACATCAATCCTCAAATTAGAGTTTCCGACATGGTCGGAAATTTATCAAACTACTCATACAAAAACGATGAACGGAGGTTTGAACGTACTGTATAGAAGTGTGGTAGTCCTAGTCATGTGTCAAAGAGACTGAACCATTCGCAATACGCGTGCCTCGTGTACGCTCCTTACTTAGGTAACATGTTCAATGAGAAGGATCTTGTCGTACGTGGTAGTCAGCATTTTCGTCTATCATGTGGCACTCTCCACAGGCTATACAGGCCTAGAAGCATGAATAAATCGTTAGAACAAGTTCGCGTGTTCCAACAGAAAGAAATCGTATACTATGTTCTCTAAAATCAACATCCTTTTTCAATCTTCGTTGAAGAACGTCCCAAAAAAGACTCGTCATTGCAGTAAATTAAGTAATGTTTCATGGTCTCAGGGCTTGTTACATACTCGACAGTTTATTGACCATAAAACAGAAAATACCTTTTATTCACGCAACTTGACAGGTAGTGTTGAAGCATGAAATTTAAAGAAAAATATCTGTACTGGGAGATACTACGTCTTTTTAACGCGCTTCTAAACATCCTGTGCTGGACTGTTACTAAACATTGATCTTCAAATTGAAGAGGAAAAAACGTTTCAACCAACGCATACCACAAACATTTCCTTGAAATACTAAATAAATATTCCAACGAAAACCGAACTTTGAGAAAGAACAATGAGTAGACAACCTCTTTCCAAACACCCGTAAGCCTGTACTGATTTACGTCCGTAGTTGTAACTATCATAAATGGCAAATGTGATGCCAGGTTCGTTGGGACAAGGATGAGTACGAACGCATGTCATACTCTAAAGAAAACAACCTAGAGACCAGTTGGCGTACAAACAGATAAGCAAGGCCCAATCCTTCAGACTCCAAGCGTAAGAATAAGTTTTCGCGCCTCATCCGTTCCCAGGAAACACTCCAAATGAAGGTGGCAAACTAGCGATGAATGCCTTGATTCGTGGGCGGGCACAGTGTAGTACTTGGAGGACGTACATAAGTTTTATCCGAGAAAATTATTGCAGACTGCGGCCCTGAAGAATACGGAAAGAACCCGTACTCTTCCGGTGTGAATTTTGTGTTTGATAGCATGCTACAACTAACATCCAGTACGGCTGGATGTTAGTTTCCTAACATCCAGCGTGCCTCTCGATGATGAAGATGATTTTAAAGTTCAAATAGAGATAAATCGAGTATAAAGCTGGTGTAGTGACTGCTGCGTAAAACGCAATGTAAGTAAACGTATAATTGTAAAGTTTGGAGAAAAAGAGAAGTAACAGAACACATATGCTAATTGATAAAAAAGGACATATCGAAAGAACTAAATCAGCTTTTTATCTCAGTGTTACTTCTCATGTGAGTTTGTCATAAACAGCCATATCTATGCGATAACAAAAAATGCGAAAAGCTCTTGAGATTCTTGTGTCAGAATCACCAGCGCAGCCATTCAAAACAAAAAAACAATTGAGTTTTTCTTTTGTCCGTTTAGCACTTGAATATGCGTACCAAAGTCTGGGACCTTAAAAATGTATCTCTGATAAACTACAACTATTGCAAAAGTCGCTGCGCAAGATTTGTCTTGAATAATTATACGCTCAAAGCAAGTGTCACAAATATGAAATCCCAATTGAAATGAAAACTGTATCTTGCAGAAGCCGAAACTAAGGCTAAATTTTTCTACAATATTATGATGGTGCAACCTCGTATCGCTACAGCAAACTTTATTCGAAGTTCATTTTACATGCCAGAGAGTAGAAGAAAAATGTGCTTTATGGCGCAGCTGCAACAGAGGCCCCTAGTGCACCAAGAACAAGATATGCCCTTATGTAGATGATCAACTAGCAATTAGTATTGTTCACATTACACTGACACACGTTCGATTTTTAAAAGCGTTGTAAGCGCTTAATGCTTTCTCAGAATTTGAAAAGCTTGGGCTTACGAACCTAGTGATTCATCAAGTAAAACGGCATTATAAAATTGCATATGTTCGTTTAAAAAAGATAAGACAAAAGGAATGAGCTGTGCTGAGGGGGATTTGCGGCTGAGTGAACCAGAGCACACCACCTCGGAGCACGTGGAGCGAAACTCTCGCTAGAAAACCCAGGGATTCTGGGTTCAATCTCGCTAGACTTGCAGACATCTGGTGGTTCAACTCCATAAATTTGGGCGTCATCTGACGATCTCTTAGCACCACCTGGGCAGCGCTCGGTTTTAGGTGGTTGTGGGTAAAGTTTTGAAGCTCACAGGCCGTACTATATTTGGGCCACAGCGTAAAGCTTGATGTGACTCTGCTAAATTTCGAGGTCCAGCGCAAAATTTTGAAGCACACAGACCATGCTGGACCCAGCGAATATTGAAATAGACCTCATTAGTGTTGAAACCTTGAAGCTGCTCCTCACTAAATTTGCTAACATCTGGTGATAAAAGGTTGGACCCGCTAAATTTGGGCATCATTTGACGATCCTTTAGTCCCAGCGGGCTACCGTTTAATTTTATCTGGGGTGACGGTAAATCTTTGAAGATGAAAGGTCCTGTTAAAGTTTGTCTTATTGTAAAGTTCTGAAGTGATCCGGCTAAACATTGGGACCCAGGTTAATACTTTAAATCTCACAGACCGTGCTAGACCTAGTGAATTTTGGAATAGGCGCCATCAAGTGTTAGCACTTCGATCTGCTCATTGCTAAATGTGCTGACATTTGGTGAAAAAGCATCGACTCCGCTAAATTTGGGATCATTTTACGATCCCTTTGTTCCGCTGGCTACCGCTTATATTTAGCTGGGGTGACATTAAATCGTTGCAGCTCAAACGTTGTGCTAACCTTTGGCTCATCGTAAAGCTTTGGAGGGGTGCGGCTGAATATTTGGGGCCCAGGGTAATATTTTGAAGCTCACAGACCGTGCTGGACCCAGTGAATTTCGGATAGGGCTCATCAAGTGTTAAAACATTGAAGTGCTCCTCGCTACATTTGCTGAAATCTGGTCGTGACGGGCCTTAGCAGACGTGGTCAGCTTGGTTCTGCTAAATTCGGGGTAGGGCGACAGTAAAACTCTGAAGATCACGGACCGTGCTAAGTTCTGACCAATGACAAGTTTTGAGGTTTCACTGTCATCTTTTAGGAACTGGCCCCAGAGTTTAACACTCTGAAGTAGCGCTGATAAAATTTCGGGCCCAGCGCGTAAAGGTTCGAACAGGCCCAGCAAATGTGGGATATCCGACACTCGAGTGTCAAACTTTGGAGTAGCGCTCGATAAATTTGGTGACATCTGATGGTGGAAGCCTCGAAACACGAAATTTGGGCGTCATTTAATGATCCTTAGGGGTCTTTTTCTTACTTGACTAAAAAGGATAAGCTTGGGACTGTGTGTCGAGGATTGAGCCTGCCGTTGTCAAGTATCCGCGAGAGGTTTTCTTTTCTTACTTGACTAAAAAGGATAAGATTGGAGTTGTGTTTGCGTTAAAATCGAGCCTGGTCATTTATTGATAACAAAGTTCAAGTACCCGCCCAGGGTTGTTTTTTCTTACTATTCCGCTATCGGCTTTCCGCACTTACTTAAAAATATATTGCGCAAAACCGGCGAGACACTGGCACCGATGCAAATTTTCTTCTTTGTAAATAAAGAAGTTCCAAGGGGACGCAGAAACCATCGCGCGAAAAGATTACCACACGGCCTGTGGTGATACCATATATGCACGTGTCTCACATAATCTAAAGAAGGTGGCTGGGCGCTATGATGTCCCGGTCGTATTTTCAGCGCCTAACAAAATTTCGCGATTATGCAGGAGAATCAATGACCCCCAACCGATGACAGACCCGTGCAATAAATACCAAGCATAGGAATAAATACACTGATTGCACAACCGCCGTTGTTTATTAAATTCCAATGACGTGTAGTTTAAGCTATGTAGGGCAAACTGGAAGATGTATCAATGATCGGGTCCGCGAGCACGCCGCTTCAGCTAGGAACCACACCGTCAGGGCATTTGGCTGTACATTGCAGCAGATGCTCTTGCGTCCCGTCATTTGATAGCATTAACATTTTGGCGAAGTACAAAAACAAAGTGTTACGCGAGCTGCACGAGGCATTTTGAGATTAAGAGTAGGGGTGAAAAATGCATTAGCGATACTTCTTTGGCTCTGTCTAAGCAATACGTAACTGAACAAGTG